>JAQPZY010000482.1:0-192218 GCA_029931535.1 Margaritifera margaritifera
TCTATATTCTTCTACTGTCATCTTGAACGAAAGACTTAGTATGCCTTTAGACAAACCTATATAACGATTATAGCTCTAACTGATTATCTGTCCCAACCTTCTGCTAGAATTAAGAGCGGAGAACTTATGAGTACAATGCTTTGACGTTGGAGTTTGTAATATCTTTCAGAAGGTCTTTGACGTTCTAGAAGAAGATTATACAAATTTTACTAAATAAATAAGATCACAAACAGGGTCTTAAGCATCTTAATCCAATTACGCACACTCAAAAGCCTGAATAACATTTGTTGTAATACCTACGCTAGGACCAAATGTTTTTAATTGTACATTGTAGTTTTTAATTGTTCAATGTGAAGGTTAATGGATATGCAAATAATTCAGTTGTAAACAATCTCGGTAGAATGGTGATTAAAAACATAAACATTTCTTTCGGTGGTGATTATATTTTCAAGCCGGATTGATTACAGCATGGTCATGGCGTTCAGAGATTTTTGGTTGCCAATGTTTGTAGAACAAATAAAATAGAGCAAGGTATTATGAGTGAAAACTGAGAAGATTATGATCAGGATCTGGTAATCCTCACAACACAGGTACACACGATACTCATCGTATTTTGTATAATCAAAGAAATGTAGAATTCTACTCGATTTTCAGACAGGGACAAATCATTGTCCTTTGTATCCTGTTGATTTTTTTCAAGGATTTGAGATTCATAGTTACACTGGAAAAAGTATCTGCAATAATACAGGGTGGAAACCAACATTGTGAATTGGAGTATATTTTTGTCTCCATTGCAAACGATTACTGCTGAATCTAATGACCAATAATTACAGAAATGAAACTTATGATTATATAACAAGAGAGAGTCACTATGGAGATAGCTGCTAATATGGCGATAACATGTGTATTATTCGATTCACCAAGAAAGAGTTTAAAAGGAGTCTTGATACTGTGCAAAAGGAAAAAAGAAACAAATCCTGCAAAGTATTTCAATTCAGCTATAGAGAAGCACTGATCGCTGTGGAAGAATTACCAAATATGTTTTCTTGACAGGTGTCTAAACTAGATCAGCAATTTACAGAAGCAACGAAATATTTGTTGGACGAGCTGAAAAAATACACTCAAAATAGTAATTTTAGTGTAAACAGTTGTTATTCTGATCACCATTGTTTATGGCTTCATTTAAGAAGTAATGTGATAAAATATTGCATGGAAAAGGACATAGGCTAGCTGATTTTAAACAAGGAATACAAATGCATATAAACAGTAGAGAAAACATAGATTCAAGGGTAACTATTCAGACGATTAAAATGTATTCCCTTCCAGAGTTCGAGACTGCAATGGCACAATAAATACTAAATAAATGTACTTACAGTAACCCCATAATATGATTATATGTAGTGTTATAAATTGCGGAAAGTCAAAGTTTGCATTAGATTTGATTTGAAACAGAATATAAAAACGTCTTTGTAAAAAAAAATGTATATTTTTGTAATTATCAGCATAACACTTATGTACCATAAGACTTACTAAAGGAAAATACTTTTTAGAGCAGGACACTGTAATTATAATAGATCCTGGTGAAAAAACAAGATAAATGGCTACAATTACTTATTAGTATATATCAAGAAATTAATAACACATATAACATATAACTGGTTCCATTTCATATAACTAAATGTTTTAAAAAACGAATACAATGTTTTAAAGGAAGTGAGGTCTAGTGTCAGCACTATAAATGAAATCAGGACCTACTTTAGTGATACAGCATTTTTTCCGTCTCCCATTTATTCAAAAGATTCGTCATATCCATCCCAATTTACCGGTTAATATTTTTAACATTCAACTTTATAATTTACAAATTTTCTGAAGCTTAGAGACGTTATCTTGCTTGTCGTATAGAGATAACTTCTCCTTGTAAAATATTTTCTCACTATGCTCTCCCTTAAAGTCTTGTAATTTATATACTAGGATCTCCTTAAATTACTTCTCCAATCATAAAGACCTCTTCCATGACTTTAGGAAGATAGCCTTGAACCGAAATAGACTGATAGTTTGAGATCCTGACTTTCTCACCTATTTTATTTTTGGCCGTTCCATATTGCATCTGTCGTAAGTTTGCCAAATAAGTTAAGCTTTCTTTATCGACATCTTGCTAGACTTTTGGGATTATATTGGCAACATTTCTATAGATCTTTAAAATGATCTACACTATCCATTAGCAAATGTTTGGTAATATATCTCCCCATTTTGTGCTTTCATTTTCAGTCAAACACTCCCACATTTTAGTCTTAAGAGTTCGAATAAATCTTTCTCTACAACAGAGGCTTATTTATCTGAATAAGTGGAGATTATTCAATATTTTCTTTATCCATATATTCCTTAAAATATAGTTATAAACTTACTTTACTTCATTGAACTGTATTTGTTCTGCTTTTCTCTCTTATAATATTTCCCTAATAGCTCTGTTTATGTCATCTCCCTTTTTTGCTTTTACATTCTTAGCCCATCTATCACTGTCAAAAAATATCTATACATATTTTAAAACTTTCATATGCTTACATACCAACTATATCTACGTGGAACAGATTATCTACGTGACTAACATAAACCCTTCTACATTTTGAATCTTTCTTTTAAGTTCAGAATATTTCATAGATCTTTGCCCTTGCATCTAAATAATCCTCTCATCATATTTAATTTGCTTTTACAATCGTTTATATTTGTACAAGAAACTGGACTTTTAGGATCGTAGTATAGATGTATGAAAGTACTTTTCTGGGAGTGAATGTATGTCATTTAACTATTATTAGTTATATAAAATGTATGACCTTTTAAAATGTTTTTTGCTGTTGAAAAAAAAACTGATTAATTATGGTGATGCAATCTTTTTTTATAGACATTTTAAAAAAAAAAATACCCTACCTCAGTACCCTAAAACTACTCCTGTAGATAGTACATTGGAAAGAACCCGCTTACCAGTCACAGGGAGAGGACATCTCTGCTTTCCACACCTTTTTTCCTACACGGACTTTCTGTTAACGCGCGACTCTTTTAATAGTCATGCATGAGGCCAGCGTCTTTCTGGTTGACGTTGGCTGCTTCGTTTGTACACATGGCGGCTCATTTGACTTTTTTGGTTGTTTGTGTTGCAAGGCTGTCATTTAATGTACTTTGCCCAAGATTGGCACCTTTCCAGCGCCTGTCTGGTTCACCTGGGCTACTTAGCTAAGTGTTTGAATAGCACACTTATATTATTTTATTTCCTGGGTTTTTTTTTTTTTTTTTTTGCTTTTTTATAGCTGTTTATTTATGTTCCTAGCTTTAGGTACTAGGTTGTACTCAGTTGTATTATACACCGACCAATTTTCTACCCAAGAAAGAGCCAGAATTTTTCCGTCATTTCCTACAAGCAGGAAAACGATACTATCGTTTTCCAAACCCGTATCACCATACTCTCAAACGAAGGCTGAGACTAATTGCAGCGCCCCTAGCGATGGAATGCAACACTAGCAGTAAACAAAGCTCTCACAAGGACGTTAGTTAAGAAAACCTTGCGTTATATGTAAAATATTTGAAAGGTCTTAAACCACGTATTTGTAACAACAAACAATAAAAAAGCATTTTCCCTTTATTTTGAAGTAGTAAAATATTGCCAAAATGTTCGTCTGAAACAAGATCATATTCGAAAATCGCGTACCAAAACATTACAGTTGTACAGTACAACCCATTTATGGAAATTCATAAATGTTAACGTTAGTGAGTTTCACGCATAATGGATGAATTTGAAATTATAAATGAATAATATTCTCTGCAACAAATCTGTAATATCAAGTTCCAACAATTTCTCCAATCATGTTGTAAATAACTGTCAAAATAATATTGTCATTCCCCGTGTCAAGTTCCCATCGGAGCCTTTCACAAAGTCCCGTTCAACCGCATTCAATCTGGCCACTGAAAGAAACTGCCAGTCATTCAGCTGGTGAAAACTTCCGTGATGCACTAGCTCAATAACTGTAAATCACAGATATTGAGTAGTAGTCTGCCCTCAAGCGGCGAAGGAATTCGTGTTATTGACAGTGATGGTAGTCAAACTGAGCGAAGCGTTGTTTCACAATCTTCATTCATAAAAACTAATATTCTATGCGCATGTCAGTCCTTTCAAAAGTAAATTCGTTTATGCTTTAAGATGAAATTCCGTATTATAGAGGTTGAATATGTTTAGCATTTTCTTGTGTTTTTCCAACTACATATAGTGATTTTATTAAATTATCTGAAAATTGAAAGGTATATAGCAAAAAATATCATTATCACAGTATTGCGATTTTGATTGCTAGACTCAAGTCTCGTTGTCAGCATAAAAAATCCGGATCATGACTGGACGCTTTCGCGTCTCGCTAATGATCCAGATTTTCCTAATGCATACAACCTCGACGCTGATCTAGCAATCAAGATCGCCGTTACTGTGATAATACTATATATATTATATATATATATATATATCATATATATATATATATATATATATATATATATATATATGTATATGGAAATATTTTAGGCCCGAAAACCTGGTTTCGATCCCTCAAGATTTAGTTTACAAATCTGATGTTTATAGTGAGTTTGCCACTGCTGTCAGTATTTATGGTGTAAATTCTAGTCTGTATAAGTTCTGCGTTTACTTTCCGGCATTTAAACTCGCTGAGATACATATCTTTTTAAATAACAATGTATTCATGCGTATATACTATCAATAATTATCTCATGGAGATTTGTAATTATCGATGGCCATACATTCTTACATTATAACCACGTCAGCGGACAATCCAAAATATAATAGCTGTAGTAGTTTGTAAAGAAACCTATTTATTTATAAATTACATCTACATTCTTATGTACGTACTATCGTCGAAAACTTTTATAAATTTAATTTACTAGGGTCTATTCAGTGCCTGCCTGGTCTATACATGTTTTAACTATGAGCCTGATATAACAACCAAAAGTCAAGGTTAATTACGCATACGTTTTATGTATAGTCTTAATTAACAATTCAGTGTCGCTCAGCCAAGAGAGGCGACATGCCAATCTATAAAAGCTGTATGTGACTATTAAGGCAGCATTTTGTGAAAGTGGTAAGTTCGGCGGTCTTTTGTAGTAAACTTAATTGGCTTCCAGTTAGTTTTATGTCAGATAGTATCACTACGTTTCTACTTTTTATCAAAAACAGACCGAACTCGAAAGAACCAATGCTTTTACATTACAACCTCTGGGGTAAACCGATCCATTCAACAATGTGCTTATATGGTATATACTCTCTAAATTAGTAGGTTTCGCTGCATAGGAAATTTGACAAGAGTAAAGTTAGGGGAAATAAAGACCCTCATCTCGCTTTGCTGCGCACGCTCGATGGAGTGGAGGATATTCGCTTCGCTACAACCACTTGATGGATTTTTCATTCTTCGATTTTGATCTTTTAAATGAATGTTTGATGTCTTAATCCTCTCTAGCTGCTCTGGTTTTTGAATATACAGAATTTTATATTCACTGCATAGATGAATTTGAAAACAATATAATTTGTGATATAAAGGCCCCACTTCTTCCCATCACTTCGTTCTGGGTCAGAGGCGGTTGGCGCCACGCTAGCTCTTTATTCTTGGTTTTTGTTTTCAATTGTATACATCATGTTTATGTAAGTATATTTGAGATTTATGTGGTAAAATTTTAAATTAGAAGTCATGACGAGTGGAACTTAGGTTGATACGGGGACTTTACATTAAAGTTTATTATTATAAAGCTAAAGTTTACAATTTGGAGGAAAATGCATTAAAGTGGTTTTTAGTCAAATTGTTCAACACTGGTTCATAATTTTGAAAACAATATGGTAAATAAGTTACGATTTTAATTGTAATAAGGTATAATTTAGTCGAAGGGTCTTTACAACAATGTTATTATGTAAAAATATTTGAAAAAATCGACCTAAGCAGCAGTCAGTGCGTCAAAACATTAAGTAACTGGCCCCAGGAACCTAAGGCTTTAGGGGTCAATAATTAGATGATTGGCGCAAGACCTATTCTTAATATACTGGTACTATTGTAATAAAATCCACTATAGTAATAATATTAAAATTGAAGGTTCCATTAAATACATATTCTTACAATAGTGTCTCGTGATGTGTTGCTTTTGTAATTACCACTACTGTAGTAAAATAACGAATTCAACGCGTGAATTTGGTATTTACAGCTGCCTTGTAAGGCATTAAACATACCATCATCTCATCTCGCTGTTTTTGCTAATGAAAATTGCATCCTACTAAACCTTTATTACAGTTCGTAGTGTCCATTTAACAGCAGATGGAAACCACTTTCGAAAAATTATTACCATTAGTGACTACTTCTCAGTGACCTATAATAATACAAGAAATGTCAAACAGCCAGAATATGTTTATCATGTTATATCTTCTGTGAAACACACTTTATCGGCCACGGTTCTCAATTAGTAACAATTTCCGAATTTTCCTTTATATTGTTACAGCTGTATATTCACCGTGACTGCAACAATCTTCAACAGACAAGATTGTTATCCAGATTGACGGGTGTGGATACTAACTTCTACCCACACTTCCTTGATGGTTTCTCACAGTGGTTAGTCTCTCTCACTCCCCTCCCTCCCTCTCTCTCTCTCTCTCTCTCGCTCTCTCTCTCTCTCTCGTTCTTCTTCTCCATGAATATATCAAATGTGATCAATGCACTTTCGACATGCATACAGACAATATGTATATCCCTAATACTTATTATAAACAAGAAAAACTGCAAGTTTCTATCTATAATTTATGCTCAGAATGAGCGTAAATAGGTTTAATACTACTTATTATTTTACATCCAGCTTTTATAGCAGTCTAATCTCCGAAGATCATGAAGACATTAAATTACGATTGCATTCTCAGGAATAAAAACCCCAAAAAATGACAAAAAGTGTATGATATTTATTGTAGAAACTCAATTTCATAATTCAAGAGAGTTGATTTTTCTTTTATAATTCTTAAAAAAAAGAACGATAAACCAATATTTTTTTTGAGATTTTGACATATAGAAAAGAGTGTAAATTGAGATATATGTACTACCATGGTTTAATCCACAAGTATGTTTAAAATTTACAAGGTATACAAAAAGTCAATAACATGCTGCAAATATGCAAGTCTGTCTCTGTTTATCGTTCAAACAGCAGGATTTTAAAGATTTACCAAATAATTGTTTTCTGCACTGGCCAATTTCTAAACTGGTCTGATATTGCCAGTATTCATTCTATTTGAAAACAGAAATCGAATTTGAAAAGGACGGTAGTAATAAATGATATATTTACATGTGTTTGGCTCATGTTGTAATGGACTTTGCAAAACACTAGGAGAAACTGAAGGTAATAACGTACCTTTAAACATTTCGCCAACTGGACCTTTAGGCGGATCAACGTCGATCGACACCAGTCACATCACACGATATTACTACAATAGCCCTTCTCTGACGTTCCAATATGATGGTTTATACAGTGACCGATATGGAGGGTTTTATGTGAGGTATTGGTCAGAAGAAAACAGGTAAATATAGCATCCATAATACCCCTAATTGAGGAAAGTGATTAAGTTTAACTCGCCAGACCTGTCAATTACAATCCAACAAACCTGCATAATAGAGAAGAAAATACTTTAACAGAAAATATTTCAAAGAATAGTAAGTTTGACTTGCTTGTTGTTGGTTTGTTGGTTTTTGTTTGTTATTGTTTTTTTCTAATTGAAAAGGAGACTCAAATATATCACGTCCTCTTGGCATCGTTTTTCTCTTATGGATTCTTTCGCGCATCTGTCTGTTATTATCATTTTTTTAACTTTAGCCCTACTTACAATTTTTCAATGAAATAACTGGTATAAATCTTGTGCTCATAGGAAATATGTTTTTAAATTTGTTCTAGAATGAATTCGTTACAACGACATGTTATTACTTAGTATATATTGAAAGATGTGTATAAACACGCTGAAAAGAATATAACTAAATATTACGTTGTATTTTTCTATTACCTGGTTCCACTCTGTGTAGCAATTTGAATTGATACATTCCTAAAAGTGTATGGACTTTTTCAATCGAATTCTGGTATTTTTTTTTGTACCAAGATGCCTTTGTGGTTGCTGTCAGAAGAGTCCCACTACTGGGGCATTACAAATATTACCTTTTTGTTTATGCTGCAGCTTAAGACCATTTTTTAGTCATACTGTGTCATCCTTTTCTCTCCTTTGAATATTTATGTGAAATGTTTCGGTAAAAGAGACTGTTCGATCCGTCATGACAGATATAGCACAGGCACTCTAATTTCCCTTGACATTCAGCACGACAGTGACAATTATATATATAATATATATATATATATATATATATATATATATATAATATATATATGTCACTGTGACGATCTCACCTCTGTAACTACTCTCTTGTTCTACTTGGAAAATACATCTGCCCTTATGTATGATTTATTTTCAATCAACCAAAATAAGAAGGTTATAGTATTAAGTTATTTAAAATAGTTTTTTCAAATGAGTCGTGTTGATTGATCTGCCTGACATGTTTCTATTGAATGTACAATGTCATCCATACGTGTACGCTCTGTGACAAACGGTTAAAACGATTTAAGCTCGAATTAAATATATTACTAAAAATTGTTTTAATGAACTATATCACCTCACATCATAATCATGCGTGACTCGATTGGAGAAATCTAGGATAAATGAGTGTTGATTGCAAACCGACATTAGGAGGATTGTCGAAACTTATGTCCAGCGTCTATTACAAAACTTAGACTCCAAACTTGCCAAATACACATAATTCATGTTTTAAATGCAGAAATAAACACAAATAAACAGGCAAAATTTAAATAGGAAAACTCACAATCATTAAAATCTAGAATGCCAATTTCATCATCCTCGCAATTTTTTTTTCGTTTTTTTAAATGTGAAAATGAGAATCTTTTTTCGTATAAACACAGTAATTAATTATATAACAATAATCTATGTTTTTGAGTAGATATCAGAATATATTTCACTAATGAGTCGGGAACAACTTGTATTGTCACTCTAACGCCTTTGAATGTCGTTACCTACACGGATAAATATCATATTCAAGGCGGTGAATAACTTTTCTTAGGCTGTAATATATAGCACATATCTGTGCTAAAAATCTGTTAGTTTACTTCAATAACCTAACATTTAACAAACAGTGTGATTAAACATTAAATGCACAATGTACAGAAAATAAAATTGAAAACTCGACGATATATTGTTTGATCTCTCTCTCTTCTATACCAGATCTGAGTAAACAAATTTTATCCTTCACTCTTCTTCTAATTTGATACTATTTTCATAATGCTTCTGTATATTGCAATCCATTTCTAAGCTTAACTTACAATTGGAGAAGGGTAACTATTAAGTTACAACTTTTGAACTTTCGGATATAGAAACACGTATCAGAGAAAAAGAGCTATCTCGACAAATATTTTTTCATACGTGAAATCCCGCTCGTTCTTGAAGCAGGACGTATGTTGCCAGTCCATTCATTAGGAAAAGAATATATGAATATATGAATTTTGATGCAGATACAGTAGTGTTGTGAGAGGCAATGCCAAGAGGCCCATTTAAATTCTTGACCTTGGCCTTTGCAAGTCCCCTTTTACCTCAAAAGCATACATGGCAACTCCCACTCTACTGAATTTATGGTAATGGACCAGTGGGACTCTGAATCAATCATTTGCACCAACCATTTCCTCATCTTTGTCATCAATGACCCTTACCTTTTGGCTTTAGACCTTAAAGTGAAAAATCTTTTTTCTTATATCATCGGCCATCATTTATATGTATAAGACCTGGTGAAGACATATTTAATGGAACTCGAAGCATTGAGCAGAAATTTAGCATGCAGGTCAGGCTATAGTGACCTTGATCTTTAGCCCTATGATCTAAAAATCAAAAGCTTCTTTATTTTCTATATAATGTTGTGAAGGATATTTAGAGTAGAACTTAATTTAGCGATTGAAACTAATAGCTTCCCACGTGGACTGACAAACAAAGCCATAACATCATACATCTGCCACGGACAAGTAAATTAAAACTGTGTTATATTTTGTTTGCTTTATTTTTTAAATATATGAGGTTACTTCTTTTAAAACTTAAATGTTTTCAAGTGATTATATTTATTGACATCAGCCATTGAATGCGACTGAAATTTAATTAATATCATTAAAAGGTTGTAGCGTGACCTTTTTGACTTTGGACTTATGCTTTTGATGTTATGAGAACAAAATACAATATTACGGTTTTAATTTCTCCTCTTCTTAACTTTAAAATTTTTTTCGTTGCACATTTCCTCACTAAATTCCCACAGAAAGCAAAATATATTTCAACTGGCTCTAGACTATTTCCCTGCCTCCCGAATCTCGTGCAGTTGATTACTCTGGATCGCAATCGTATACAGCCAACACTACTCCAAGCAGTCAGACTCCAATCTGCCTCCTTCACGAAATATTTAAGTCCACTTTTCTACGCCAGGTAAGTTTTTATATTGCAATTCTTCTTCTACTTCATTCCGTATCTATCTATCTACCCTCGTGAATTTTTTACATGTATTCTTGAACTTTTCATTTAAAATACTCCCTCTTTCCAGGAATAGCTTAATGGTTTCATATATTACAATGGTCTAATGGTAGAACTTAGCGGTTTGATATCCAAACATAGTAATTTCATCAAATATAGTTGAATCTAAGGCAGAACCAGTGAAATATATCAAGGGTTTCGAGTATTTATATGATATTGATAATTTGTTTCCTTTGTGAAATCATGTATGAATCTGAAAGTATCTTACGTTTAAGCTCTGTAGCATCGCACATCAATTTAGTGTCAACCCAACATACTCTCACTCCTACAGGAATCTCTCTCTCACTTTCTTATCTTGCATTTTATGTTTTGAATTTTTTAGGTGAAAAGTGGGATAATCAATGAACTGGTTTTTACTAGAACTTGTTTGAAAGCTGCTAGATAGGAAACAGAATCTTATACAGGTCATAGGATCCAAAGAAAACCAGTTTCACACACACAACTATATATATATATTTATATATATATATATATATATATATATATATATATATATATATATATATATTTATATATATATATATATATATATATATATATATATATATTATATATATATATTTATATATATAAGAAACAAGTTTTCTTCTCGTTTTCTGAAGTTTGCAACTTTCTGATATAGATTGCGTTTAGGTTTAGGCTCTTGAACTATCAAGAATGTGTCTGTTTTATTAGAATTTATGAGATTTAGAAAACAAGAACAACCTTCTTTTAAACCAACAAACGAGATTACCAATCTTATACAATGATATATGAAATATTCCTCTTACACTAGTGACCTCCATCCTTCCTATCTCTTCCAATCTTGCGATATATAATTATCTTTTCATCTACATTCTTTTCGCTATTTAAAAGACTAGTATGTATATAGTGTGTGAATCGCAAATGTATCTAAATGCAAGTCAATGACGTTAACTTGAAAGTATAGTGACGATTCTAGCATAAAATTGTGTCCCTTGATTTAGCCATAATTTTGGTCACTTTACCTCAGGGCTTGTATTGCACTTGTGTGTGATGAACACATATCTATGACCAGTTGTTTTCTTCTTTCTTTTCTTCCCCCCCCCCCCCCACCCAAGAAAACAGCAACAAACTTGTCTAATGGCTCTATCTTTATAAACCTGAAAATAATGTCAGGAATAAAATATATATCTTTTCCCTTGCATAGAAAAAACTAAACCTGTAATCCATATCATTGGCTAGAAAATGTTATATTAGTTATTACACATAACCCATGTTTCGACTTTTTGCATGTTTTTGTTATTGAGTAGTGTTTCAATCATTGGAGTTATCGAGAGATAACATTTACTTTACCTACCTTCGTTTTCAGCTTCAATACTCGTTTAATCTGTGGAATACAACCTGCACTATTTTTTTATTAAAGAACGTAAAAAACCACTGCATAATTTTAAAAATTATTTTTACACTTTCAGGAGAAGCTATTTGTACTTTGCTTTTTCCCTTGTTTGAAGCTTTTGTAAATGACAATGATAAGTTATGGTAAGCATATACGTAACAGTACATACTATTTTCAACCAGGTTTTAGCTCGCCTTGCAAAAGAAGTTGATAAATGAGTACAAAGGAAAAGGCATTAGCACCAAAACAGTTATTGACATTGAAAAATAAGAAAAATTATAATACAAAAAAGCTTTGCTTTCATTGGGTGTATAACTTAAACAAAATCAACGGAGTTGTTTTGTTTGATCAACATATATGCTTAAAACCCGACATACTACCAAATACAAATTTGAGACAGTAAGCAGAAAATGATTTTAAGAGATATTCTATCAAGTTGATAAATTACAGTGTGTTTGTTGTAACATGATGAAACCGGGTGGGATAGAATCTACCGAAGACACTTAACACAATCTCGCAGATGAGATGTTTATTTCTAATGCAAACTAATGATGACTGAATTTTATGACACCCTAGCTCACACCCTTACTTCCACCTTTCATAAACTAAACTATAACATATGAAACCTCCACCTTGCTCATAAGGACAACGTTCAAACAACGGATATAGCACAAAATGCTATCGTTCCTTAATGGCTATGACCAAAGCGTGGATTTGCAACAATTAATCACGCATGGTATCGCTTGTCAACGGATATAATCAATACATAGATGTATCAACAGATATGATAGCTGTATGGATTTATCAGCAAATATGATCAATGTATTGTTCATCAACAAATACTAGATTGTCACACATATGATGAGATTGACGTTTAGGTTCAAAACCTAATATATATATATATATATATATATATATATATATATATATATATATATATATATATATATAAAGAGAGAGAGAGAGAGAGAAAGAAAGAAAGAGAGAGAAGAGAGAGACAAATATACATATACACCAAGCAGAGCGGAAGTGATATCCCTGGATCCTACATGACAGCATTAATATAATTTTAAAATACAAAGAAACACTATTTTCATACAGGTCAGAGAATTTTTAATTCGTACTCTACAGAGATTCGAACACGGGTCCTCTGGTTACTGCACTGATCGCCTTGCCTGCACGCACCAACCCCGATGCCCTCTTGACCATGTACACATCACTAAATAATAATACTACAAAGTCGCTGGTATATGCAATCGTGCGTAGCAGACGCACCCGCATATCGACCCAGTAATTAATTCCCATCTAAGTACACAGTCACTCCGGAATCCTATCAAGATATATATAGGTTATTATAGAAAAATATAAATATACACCAAACAGAGCGGAAAGTGCTATCCCTGGATCCTACAGGAGAATGCTTAATAACATTCACAGAATATTTAAATACGAAGAAATAATATTTTCATACAGGTTAGAGGATTTTTAATTTGTACTCTAGGTATAGGGGTTGGTGCGTGCAGGCAAGATGATGAGTACCGCAAACCCAAGGACCTGGTTCGAATCTCCGTAGAGTACGAATTAGAAACTTCCCTAACCTGTATGATAATATTATTCTTCATATATATATATATATATATATATATATATATATATATATATATATATATATATATATATATATATATTCGAACAACATATATGAGGCTGCTATCAGGTAGCATCCAGGCGATGTTCACAATCCACAGCTCCAGAAAAAACGGTCAAGGAATTGTCTCGTGTGGTCCGCTCCTCCCAGCCTGCTGAAGGATTCCTCGGAAACCTCCCTACCGCCAAAGCTGTTGGTCCAGAACCTTTGGCCCCTCACACTGAACTAACCAGTATTGTCTCTCGATCACTATTGACCCCGGTATCCTGGTTACACAACCCCATGGAGTTCGACGACTCCCCGTAAGAGCTAAAAATACAATAACTGAGCAGTGTAAGTGATATACAATACGTATGCGTGCACAAGGACTAACTTCGTTTCACATTAAATTCTTTCATAATAATGACTGTACGAGATTATTATTAAAATGACCACGTTCGTACATGATTATGTCTCCGACAGGAATAATTGCAGAGGGGTATTATAACTTGAATGCTTCTGATCATTTAATGTCTTCAACATAATATTAAATTCAGCTTGACTGTTCAGCTATTACATGTCTAACTTGATACAAACTATATTTTATCCGATAGCATGCCGTTATGTGACATAGACCTGACTTAATAGAAATTTAGAATAAATTCCGAAACATTCAATATATGAAACATTTTCATCACATATAAAGGATAGCAAGAAAGAATAAATTATTACATTTCACATACCTCTGCAGCTGAAGATTGCTTCCGTAGCGGACAGCTTCCTGGCAAGACTCATCTATGACGATATAGAGAGAATTAGTATAGGTACTATACTCGTAGTGAAACCCATAGCCAGAGAATCCAGAATAAACGTGCCTCCCACTGTCGGCCCTTTGTGCGTCCTACAGCGAGTGAGCAGAAATCAGTATTTCGAAATCGCCAAGGCTAAACTCCATACATTGGCGGTAACGCTGTAAACGGCAACAAAACCCATCTACATTATAGTTCATGCATAATATAAAAGGTATTTTCGCGAAATAATTCCATGACCTTTGATAAACACATGAAAAATCCCAGAAAAGAACAACAATAAAAGTATGTACAGACAAAAATACCTATTTTCATGTCATAAACATCTACCACATGCATGGAGGATAATCATAGACTATAACGTATCGATCGTTTGAAAAACAAGAAAATCGAATAAACAAAACCAATTTACGGCGGATTTACTGTGTTAAAGTTAAGCAAGCGGTTACTGTATAAATTATGTTACAATAAGACGAAAAATATGGTTACATAATTTGACAACTAATAACTCATAATGATTCGTTACGCATTCATTTTGAGACAGGAAACCATGACAGTGACATTGACGATACCATGATATTTTAAGACACAAGCGACTGTTCAAATGAGAATACGTTTGGTTTAGCACAAATGAATAAGATTGTCAAATCACTCAATATCATGAAAAAATAAAATATTTACATTCCAAGGAGCTCATATAATATAGGCTGTCTGAACACTGAACTTCATTTTTAATATCTTTGAAGTCATTTTCCTTCAAACTCTTATGTATCTGAGCATCAACTCGTCTTTGCATAAATCGCCTAGCAGCTGCATCATTTAATTTAAAAGAATCATATACATTTGTGATATGGTTATTGATGAGGTTTATTTCAGAGTTAATTGTATCGCCGATCAACGTATTTGTTATTTCAACATTAGTCTCAATGATGAAATGTAATTCTAAGTCACAAGAGCCTCTCAGAGATATTCCTAATATGATTTTATGATTTGAGTGACATCAAAAACATATCACAGCCACACCATGAAAATCTATTACTTTTTCAACTTCATCTTTTATGCTGATACTCAGTCTGTTAATTACATCCATATGTAAATGCTTGCAATGTGCATAAACATTGCAAAACCCGTCCCTGTTAAAAATACCGTTGACATTAGAAACTCTAGCAAACACGAATGATAGCCATTAGAGTAAAGTTGGTGCTATTTCCCTACTCGAGATGAGTGTATACATTTTAGGTTTCAAAACGCACAGAATGAATTGGATTCAGTAGATGTCTCTATAGATCTCTGTGTGTTGAATCCTAACAATACTGGATTGTATTTTGATATGTATAATGTGCACTTATTGCACAAAGTGATGAGAACTATATAACTGTGTTTGAAAAATTCAACATCTATAGTTTCTTTGTTGTCATTATTAGCAGGCATTACGTCTTTGACATTTTCATGTAAATTGCAAGGTTCTAAAACAATCAAATCAATAAAAAAACCAGTCCTTGTTTTAACATTATCTTTTATAAAAAGGATATTGTTCTCAAGCTAATTGGAAATATTATGATATTTAACTACAAAATCTGATCTTTGAAATTACATGGAATGTTTACAATTTCTGTCTTCAGTTGGACTGGTAAATTACATGAATTTCCTTTCTCATGAAACGTTTTTAAATTCCTCTGTATCCATCAATGATGTTGTTCCAATGGAATACCATATGTGGAGTCTCTGCTGTCTTTGTTTTCTTTCTTGTTTGGTTTGACTCCAGACAGCTTGTGTATGTCTTTGTACCTGTTGTACTCATTAATAATAATAAAACGAAAAACTCATCATGTTCGATTTCACTATCACTTTTTTCTCTGCTTTCGTCGTGTTTAAAACTTTGTTGTAGATCAATTTCTCCTTGCAACAATCCTAGCAATGCTGCAACAAACCCTCAAACAACCAAGAAACCAATCAAAAGAACAAGTTCATTGGTAGCTATTCCTGCAACAATTAATCCAGCTGCAGCTACACCCAAACAACCCGAAACTGTTGCCATGATAACCTCCATCCAGTTTAAAATTCTGTATACTATTTTGCATTAATTTAAAACACAAAACTATACTAATAGATCTGTCTAACTAGATCGTTAATCTTTTTAATCTTTTGCAGTTTTAAATCAAGACAAAATCAAGACAGTTGTCAGTTGGTAGTGTAGGATATCAAGTATGTACACTTGGTATGCTTTCACTCTAAGCTGTGATAGTTATATGAATGAACGAGACACCGTAGACTGTGTAGATGGTGAGAGGTACAATTGAGCTAGTCCTGAAGTAGCGATTCATAGAAAAACAAATGTTTGGGTCGTAACCCATGTCGTGTTATGTTGTTAATTGTAAACTGGCCAAAACAAACAGCAATAGTTAGCTTTACAACATCTTTAATATCCATGTTTGATGGTAGGCAAAATACATATATAGAGTTAAATACATTATTTGTTTCACTCAACATTGGCATGTAGGTGAAATCTCTGGTATTTATTGCCTGGAAAATGATAAAATATCTTTGGGATTGGGTTTCATACAGACATGGTTTTATTTTCTTGCAGTGATTTAGTTGAGTGTTCATTGTTACTTTCAGTGCCTGGACAAAGTCGAACTTCAACATGTTTCATAATTACATCTTGAAGACTCCGTGAAGTGAAAACTAATTTTACTTTTTAACCAAATGAAAATGATACCTAAAGCATTTACACCGCCACCTCTCAAAAATGATTGCGCTTCATTTTGTTTGAACGTTGTGTACTTTTATATCTTCTTTCATCTTGTAATGTTTTGAACTGTTCCAGTTCTTTCTTCAAACGTTAAGCCTTGGCTCTTTTGGGTTCCTATGAAGGTATTTCATGTTGACTGTCAAATTCAACTCTACGTTGATTTTTCCCTTTGTGATGTAAACTTTTAGGGGTCTCTGCTCAACTGTATCAGTATATAGACTTGTTGCTATGGGCGTCGAACAGTAAACGGCTTAATGAAGTTGAAACTGACGCAAAGTAAAGCTTAAAGACAACAAAAGTGGAGAAAAGAAAACTAAAATCCTACAGCGAAATCAAAAAAGATTACAACAGATAAAGGTCCCAAAAGAAAAAAAATTTCAGATTAATAAACAATACAAGAGTAGAAGTTTCCAAGCAACCAAATAAACCCTGAATAAGATACTACGCTGAAAATGTTAAGTGTTCCACCTACTCACCTCTAACGGAGATGGATAAATTTTGTAAATCCGACGATTTCATTTAACATTATTTAGACATCGATTATTTCATTCTTCATCATTTGATTTGTCTGATTTTGAGCAACAAATGCAAAGTTTTCACTGATCAAGAATTAAATATACCTTAGCGCAATTAAATATAAATCCAAATATTCAAAAAATGATGTCCAAAAAAAGCATTGAAGACCAAAAGAAAAGTTAAACGATCAAGATGGTCAACTTTTGAAAAGTATTGTCCAACCTACTCCGCTTTATTGCACTTAGGCAGCTGTAACAATTGTGGTCAAAGATACATATGCATCAACCAACAGATCATCCATTACACATGTCCTTGGAATTAATTTCAATAATTTACGCTTCACCTAATGTTCTATTCAGCTTTGCAGATGCTTTGCCGTTGAGTTTTTATAATTAATATGCTTGGATATAATCAAAGTAGCACTCAGTGTTGATAGAGGTAATCCTACTTGAATGACAAAAATCCAAGGAAGTATCTAATTCGATTTGAAATAAAATAATTATCTTTCGATTCCCAATGGATATTGTCTTAATTATCGATCGAATTATATGTGCTAATGTTTGATATTACACTGTTGACTGCAAGATCTGACAATGACTTGAACAATTTAGCAATGACAAAGAGTGTATATGTCTTTCTGGTTTGTTTCCAGTCAATTGCAACCAACCTTGTCTCTGTTCAATATTTCCTCGTTATCTTTTTTTGTAAATTCCATTTGCAATAGATAGGTTCAATTCTTTTGCACTCTTCGAATTATGTAGGTAAGTGTTTTGTTACTTTTTCGTCATCCCCGTTAGTATTCTTTTATACATCCCCAAAACTATAACTTTTTTTGAAGCTGACTCTTGCCCGTTTGTCAAAGATAAAATCTTCACAATTTAAATGATCGATAAATGGCTGAGATTGGTGGTGATGATTTTCATTATTCAGTTTTAAATCTTTTGTATAAAAACGATGGCCATGAGGTAGATACACAAGTCCAAATAGAAGTTGATGATACTGTAAACCACATCACATGTTGCTGACAACACCAGATGGTCAGAATAACGTTTCACTGGAACTTCTTGACGAGTTTTAAGAAACAGATAAAAAGTTACTTGACATTGACGAGACATACTGCAATTTGAAAAGAAATCACGTTAGAACCAAAAACAAAACACTTTATTAGGAAAAACCTGTTTCTAATATAATTTAAATCTTGTGGAAAGGCAGCATTAAGATGACGTTAGCATCTATCACTATAGAAGCAAGATTGGAAATACATGTTTGAGTCCATTTAGCTGGTACAAAACAAAGC
Source organism: Margaritifera margaritifera (assembly GCA_029931535.1). NCBI lineage: Eukaryota > Metazoa > Mollusca > Bivalvia > Unionida > Margaritiferidae > Margaritifera > Margaritifera margaritifera. The sequence continues at coordinate 19,049 of JAQPZY010000482.1, forward strand.
AACAAATAACAAAGGGTACATCCTGCTGAAGATACATGTCCTAAGTTGCCTCTTGAACCCACTGTGGCACAAAAGCGACCAATACAAGTACTGATGGAAACAGAGATACAAGTGACTGATGCAAATAAGACCGTTGATCAACAAGTAAAATAAGCAGAAAATGTAAGAGATGATTACCATGGAAAGCTTCAAAGTGAAGAACTTCCATCTGGAGTTAAAGATTCTTCTCTACGCGAAAGGAAAGAGATATTATTGTTTGTGTGGCTACTGCGAAGGTTGTTGAAGCTAAATATATAACATCGGATTATGTAGTAATATTTAAACTACTGATTATAAATTTCAATAATACATTAGACAAAAACAGACCCAAATAAAAAAGATATATCGGGATAACAGTTGGAAAGCAATGAAGGTACAAGAGCAAAATCTTTTTCTTGCAAGCTTGAGTCGTATGTGGGTAGATTGCTCAGTTGATCATTCTTTTACATCAGAGCTTTTATATTTTCTTGTTGTCCCATTTAATTTGTTCCCACAAATTAGTCTTATTTTGTGTAAGCAACTGGACTGTTTTGATAGTACTAAAGATGTCTTAAAGACTGCTCTTTGTCTGTCAATTAAAACGATACAAAAACGTACAGGGAATGCTTTATAGTTGACAACTTGTTTTCATGTTATCAAGAAACCAACATGACGACCGTTTAAAACGGGCTCTTTTATTTTCAGCAATTTGGCACGTTTCTGTCTTCTGTTTAAGGGTTTGAATGATTTCAATTTTATATCAGATTTGTCCGTTCCTATGGTAGACTATGCTACAGCTACTTCATATACTGAGTTGCCATATATTGTTTGAAAACTTTGTTGTCAGTAAATTCCATCTCTGTTTTTGATCACTTGCAGTAGACTGACTTTGTAAAATTTACGAGATTTTAACTTGTACTGTAAATTTACCCAATTACAAATCTATGTATTACCACATCAAAATACGTATGTATTTGTACTTTGTAATAAACTATTTGACCCATCTTGTCCTCAGGACTGTTGCTGATATTTATATGCTTGTGATCGTTGAAAATAATCTGTAGATATGCATGTTTTCGGAACAATTACATTATTTATTTTTCACTTTACAAGAAACAAATTAACACTTTTATTATCTTTATATTATTCTTCGACAGAACGGTCTTTTATCCCCTCCAAACAAGTACACAAATAAGCATTATCAATAAATAATGACGCTGTTGCTTTAATACTATACTCATTAAATACCTTGAAAAATGTTGAATTCATTGAAGTGCATCCTTCTCTCACTATTTATAATGTGCTGAAAAATTTCAGTTTATTTTTTATTCTCATTATTGTCTGGCTGATCTAGTAATTTGTTATTTCTAGCCAAATATTTTCAAGTCTGAAAATTGTGCAGTGTTTTTTTTTGTTTTTTTTTTTTTTTTTTTTTCTTTTCTCGCGATTTTGTAAGGCTTCAACACGAAACTGTACGTATTCTAATAATTATTTGCAAGAAAAAACTTAGTCTTGTGGGTCTATTTGGGTTTTTTAAATTTTTTTTTTCTTTTCTATTTTTATCGATGGGGTTTTCTTGTTTTATTTTTTTTCTTTCATTTTAACGTTTTGGAATACCTAGACGACGCGATGTTGAAAGTCAAAAATATAAAAGATTAAGAACTTAAAAAATGCTCACTACTAATATTTTGTACAACTGGAAATGAAAATGTTATTCTAAGAATTTTCCGTCAGCACTTTCTTTTAAAGCTTTATTGCTTTTTTTTTTTTTTGTTGCTATTTTTCTTGTTGCTTTTTTGTTCCTTTTCTAATTCTGAAAACATTTTAAGTTCGGATTATTTACGATGCAGTCAATGAAACAGTTAGAAATTTTGTTTCATGGTGCAAAAATATGCAGATAATGCGTCTTTAAAGCTGTAGCATTATAAATTCAGATGAAATAAGGTATGAATAGCATGGTGAATTTCAATTGAATTGACGGTTACGCAAATAACATGGACTTAAATTCATCAAATTACTTTTTTATCCCAAATTACTCATATGGCACCTAGTATGTCTCTCCGCTGCACATAAACTCAAATTCTAAGCATTTTTTACTAAACTCAAAACAAGTCTTCACACGGTAAAATAAAACCAATTCATTTAAAAAATATTATGTTTGTTGTGTATACTCAGTTTGATAGCCGGAAAACTTCGTCATGGAATGTTACACCTGTCAATGTTGTACTTCTCGATTTATATAGCTGCTTAAGTGCCAAAAATGTACGATTGTATAATAATGTCCTTTCCTCTAGAAACGAAATGTATGTTTTTTCTTTGCTATGTCAAACTTGCGAGAAGCATGCAGGCCCCTCACCCCCGCACTTTCTCGTTGCTAATTATGCCCACGACTATATATATGGAGTTTGGAAATCGATAAGACATGATTTCCAATAATAAACCTAAATGTGGTACAGATGATCAGCATGAAAGATGAAATCATAAATATGTTGTCAAATATATATCCTTTTGTCACATAAAAACCGAAATAAAGTGAACGTGTGTCATATGAGTTTATATTTGCATTGCTACTAAAGCCAAGTGAAGCACGTCGGCTAGATAGTATATGGAATATTTCAACTTAATATTATGTTCCTTAATTTAGGCATGAATACATGAATGAAAAAGAAACAAATTAATCTCAGACCTTTAAGGGCAAAGGAAACTTTAGTTTTCTGTTTTTACTTAGGCAAGATTAATCTGTAATAGCTTATAGAAGCTTTCATTACAATACCTTCTATGGGTGCAAAATTGGATAATAAGATTAAATTCCAAATTCTATGTAAGAGCCTTACATGAATGTAATGCGTGATTATCTATAGATTAATATTTCATCAATTTTCATGTGCTGGGTGAGTATTCAAAAACAGGAGGAGAGTGTTTGAAACTAGCTTAATCAAAAATATAAAATGTTTTGAATTTAGTTTCATGACAATATACAGAGTTTTGTATCTAGATACATCCCACACAACGTTGCTTTAAAAATAGGGAGTCATAAATACTTGTACACGTGCTCAAATGTAGAACATTAGTTCTCCCATAATGTTCTTTCGTAATGCGCTTTTCTTCATACCTTCGACAGTTACCAGTGAAACACATTTTTTTTTTATCAAACTAATGACTGTCAGAGCTAGTCAGAGAAAAATAATTCACTTAATCCACGCACCTCTTGAAAGGACCCATAGAAACATTGTCTTGCAGCAGTTAGATAATTGCCGTTTAAATAATATTTTTTCTTTTATCTTAAACTTAAGACCAGAGTTAAATAATTGTACAAAAACAGCGGAAGTATTTCTATCAAATCCAGTACAAGCTAGAACTAGTCTTTATTATAACTAGTTTCTTCCTTCGGTCATTCGTGAATGTAATACACGTCACCTCTTTGTAGATGTGGATCTGTAGAAAATACACCACATTTCTTGTTTTATTGCGTTTATTACCAAGCAAAACACATCGAACTGTTTCATTCTCTCGTACCATATGGTAATTTAACATTAAATACCTTCTTGTATGGTATGAAGTAAACAATAATGTTTTTGATGACGTTCATCAATTTATTGAAAAGCCAAAAAGATTTACTTAAGTGCATATATTACTATTATTAACATATATGCACTACTGCGGGTCATGAACAGCTGCAAACATTAATTTCCCCTATTTTTCCAAATGAGTTGCTATCGCCTCCGCAACGGCTTGCTCTAGAAGGAAGTACTATTTACTTTTAATCTCGCTGTTTGTTCCTTTTATTTATTTTGTTTATTTATTTGTTTATTTTTGTTCCTCCCCTTTCTTTCCTTCCTATTTTCTCAACTGTCTACAAAATGTTTGACACATTTTAATTAACAATTTCTCCTCTAAATAATAATAATAATAATAATAATAATAATAATAATAATAATGAGGACTTTGTACAGGGCCTAATCTTTAGAAGCTTAAAGCGCTTTATTAGATAACACCTAAAAACATATATAATGATACGATTACGAAAACAAACATCATGAAATTAGAAAACAAAAACATGCCAAAAATAATTAAGGTAAGGAAAGATTATTAGGTCTTTAATATTGTTCTTGCAGTCTAAATAGGTGAGTTTTAAGAGCACTCTTGAATGAGATCACAGTGTATTTGTGTCTAAGTTCAGTGGGCAATTCATTCCACGTTGCTGGGCCCTGGTATGCAAAAGAACGTTGTCCGTATGACTTTTTTTTGATAGTGGGAATAATGAGAATACGAGTGTCGGAAGTGAAGCGTAAGTATCTTGCCGGTGTGTACACATGGGTGAGGTGCGATAGGTATGTTGGACTGGAGCCAGTCACAAAAATGTAGCATAGAGAACAAATGTTGTGTTTGATTCTGGATCGAATGGGCAACCAGTGTTAGGTACAATGCAGTGGGAAGGTGTGCTCGGTTATAATTCGAGCTGCTGTGTTTTGAACTTTTTGAAGTTTCTGGAGTAGATACTGAGACGAACCAGATAGAAGTGAATTACTATAGTCCAGTCTTGAAAGTACCAAGGAACACACAAGTGTTTTATTGGCATCATCTGAAAGAAAATTGCGAATGGAACTGATGCGTCTCAGCTCCAGATATGCAGCCTTGCATATGTTCATGACATGTTGGTGCAATGAGAGAGTACTGTCGAGATTAACACCTATGTTTCGTACAGACTGTGCCAATTTATTTTTGGTGTTACTTATTGTTTGAGGTAAAGTATGTGAATGAGAAAGTCCTTGTTTTGTAATCAGAATGGCTTCAGTTTTTTCATTCATCTGCAGATTGTTACGTGTCATCCATGATTTCACATAAAAAATGCACCTCTCTGCGCCTTGGATGGTAGCATCAACTTCAGTTGGGTGGCTAGATTTGTATATTTGGGTGTCATCAGCGTCCAATTGGTGAGACACTGGATGACGATCTATGACACTTGAGATCGGCTGAGTGTATAGAATGAAGAGAACAGGTCCAAGAACAGAACCCTGTGGAACACCAAAACATAGATCAACTGGGCTGGAGTGTTTTCCATTTGCAGACACAATTTGTGTCATGTTGACCAAGTAGGACTTGATCCATAGTAAGGTTGTATCGTGAATGCCAAATACATGCTGGAGACGGTGAAGTAATATATCATGGTCTATTGTGTCAAATGCTGCAGACAAGTCAAGGAGGATGAGGACTGTAATCTTTCCACTATCCAAAGCAAAGAGAAGGTCATTAACTGCTTTCAGAAGGGTCGTTTCGGTACTATGGCGAGGGCGATATACAGACTGTACATTGCTAAAAAGGCTATTTGAATTCAGATGAGATACAAGTTGGGATAGGACAACTTTTTATAAGATTTTTGTCGTGAATGGGAGGTTAGAAACTGGGCGGTAGTTCTTTAAATCGTTATGATCAAGTGTCGGTTTCTTCATCAGAGGCTTTACAATGGCAGTTTTGAAAAATGATGGAAATTTTCCGGATGAAAGAGAAGTATTAATAACATAGTTAGTGAAGGCAATATTGGATCTAAGCACTCAAGCAGCAGTGATGTCGGAATCGGATCAAGTTCACATGACTTTGGGGCACTCTTCATTACGATTGTACGTACTAAATCCATATAGACATGTTCAAATGCTGCTAAAGGTTGTATCGCAATTGTATGGTGACGATGAGTCAATTAAAATTGTGTTGTCAAGCTTATCTCTAATGGTTTGAACTTTGCCACGGAAGAAATTTGCAAACAGGTCCGGAAGGTCGACCGGAGAGTTGGAAGTGGTGTTCATTTTTTCTTTGACATTAGCTTGTTAGTAATCTCGAAGAGCTCTTTGCAGCTGGAACTTTTAGTGATCTTAGTACTGTAGTAGGCTGATTTCGCTGCACGGACTATGTTTGTGACATTCTTCTTAGCGGCTTCATAGATTTGCTTATGAGTAGTGAGTCTGTTGGAAAGCCCAAAGCCACTCAGCCTTACTGCATTCTCTTTTAGCAGTGCGAAGCTGGTCACTAACACTGCTATCACGTTTGAATAGATATTCTGCACTTAGTTCTGGGGCATCTTTGTCAAGCAATGAACGCAGGCAGTTATCAAGTTGTTCTGCTGTAGGAGATAACAAAGTTGTTTGGTTTGCTTGGATTTAATGCATTAGTTGGGTTATATTTATCATACGGAGGTTTCTATTAGTAGCAAATAACATGGAAGGTTAGGGACTGATACGTCAAGATGGCATATGATGCAGAGGTGATCTGATGCAAGTTCGTGGGACACCAGGGAAGACTCTAGAATATTATCATCAGGTCTATGAAGAATCCAGTCTAAAATGTGACCATGTTTATGGATGGGTTGTCTAACTGACTGTTTGAGGTTGAAAACGTGAATGGAATCTAGGAGTTTTGATGTGCATGGGTTTCCAGGACAGTCAAAGTGAAAGCTGAAATCTCCAAGAATAATCAGGTTGCCACCCATCGAATTTCCATACTCCATGCGATTCGGAAACTGTTCCAAAAATAGAGATTCAGTCAGCTTATTTTTTCTACTGGGACAAAGGGCGGTAGAGGCAGAACATATAGACTGACCTTTGTTCCAGTGCGAGTGTGGTTTGGACTAGTTCAAACGATGTGTGGTAGAAATTTAAGTTTTGTAGTGTGGTAAAGACGGTTGATCATGGAGTCTTTGCGATGACAGTAATTCCACCTCCACGGGAGTGGCGGGGAACGACTTGATGGAGTAACCGGAGGATGTTAGATCCGCGCACTTGGGATTAAACTGATTTCTTTTTATTATCCTTGTCCCTCACCTACTCCCTCGTTGTTCATTCTCTTCATTCGTGTACGTTGGCTAAATGATAATGTTGAACCAAGACATTCTTCACTTTGGCTGATCAATAATTTAATTTTTTGTCATTAAAACTTAATATCGTCCACCATATATTTATATATGTTTGCAATTTTTGTATCGTAAAAGGAGAAGAACATTATAAGCCATTGACTTTCGTTTTATTCCTGTACCTTCTATACTGTACTTCTTGTAATCACCAATTACAAATTTATGAAATAAAATATGTTTAAGCTAAATCCAGTACGTTTGTTTATGATCGAAATCTTACGAAAAAAGATAGTGCATAATTTCCCACAACTATTTCGCTTAATTGCTTGTATTATTTTCATTTGTTTGTAACGACTTCAAAAATAATCTACAATTAAAATATAGGATTGGATGAATTAGTTTCATAGGATGGATACAAACATAGATGTATTTGTGTTCGTTTTTATTATGTTTGTCTTGCTCAATATTGGGTATTCGTCAACGTGTTTTCTCCAAACATTATGGAGATTATTCTCCAAACATTACGCTGATCAGTATTTATCGCTCCAAAAATGTATCTAATATACTTAGTAATTCGGATTGATGTCAATTAAATTATGCTCATTATTATGATACCCATACGTTCAATAGCTTCCTCCATTTTATCTCAGGGGCAGGTATACATACACAGTGAGTCCGGGCAGTGGCAATGGCGATCTAGTGGTACTTTTTGTGGATTCGTACAGCAGGAATAATCTCAATTACTTTACGGTTAACGGTGCAGGTAAGCATATACTTACAAATCTATTATGATGATAGAGACAAATAGGTTTATTCTTTAAAAATGTCCCTTAGATTGTCATTGGTAGAAACGTTGTTTGAAAAATAATGCAACATTTTTATTTTTTCACAAGCAGATATTTGCCTTTTCGAATTATGATGTTAACATTATATGATATTACAATACCCCTAAATTATTGGTCTCGTATTAACGACTCTGACTCTCTCTCTCTCTCTCTCTCTCTCTCTCTCTCTCTCTATATATATATATATATATATATATATATATATATATATATATATATCTTTTGTCGTACAAGTGATTGGGCCTAGTCACAAGAAAGGGAGAAAAGGCATTACAGGAGGCAGCGTTTAGTGTATCACAATATTTCCAACAATATTTCAGTCGAGTGGTGGCAATATTTCTTCTTCAGCAGCAGTTCACTTTTTCACGAAAAAATATGAAAATTCTTGCATTGTCAGGCCATTTCGAGACAGTTAGGCTCATGGGACTTTGTACCGCCAGATATGTCCGAATGTGAATTGTATTTAAATGGAAAATATCCTTTTTACATTGTAAAATATTTTGCAAGATTTTATCTGTTAATCAAGATAGATGCCAACATGTAATCACCTTAGCAGTACCGCGCCATATTTGCCTTATCCAGATACTTAGAGAAGAACTGAGTTAACACCTTGCTGATCCGGTGATGTCACACCGGAGCATCGAGCGCTGATACCGAATGAGATGTTCTCACAGGAATCTACATTCCATAGTTTCCGCCTATATTTTACAGCTACTAACGTTTTGCAGAGTAATGAATATTTGGCTGAATAAGAATTACTTTTTTATGCATTAACGATTCTTTCTTTTTTTAAAGGGTGAATTGGTTTGCATTAACACATAAATTATAAAGAATCAGGATAGAACAATCAACTTTTCTCCCTCATGGCGCTGTACATATCGGCGACAGAAAATATGGGAAGTAAATTTATTCAGCCGTACATGGAAAATATATAGGTTCGATACTGAATTGCATTTTAGATCCCAGTCAACAGATTGATCATGGATAGATCGTATCACTTTGTCTCGACATCCGTCCTTAACAGTAGTTGATAAGCTTTTTTTAATGACCGGAGCATTAGGGATTATTTAATATAACACTCTTGAAGAAAAGCTGCTTATTCTTTGTTATAAAAGTACCACTTACTCTTACCTATACACCCACAATGACAAACATGTGCATAACTGTCAGATTCAGCACAAAACAGCTGACAGCGCTATCCGGATAATAAACTGAAGTGTCGGTTACACGTCACAGGCGAAAATGACGGACCTCCTTTGCCCCAACTATTAAGAAATTAGAGGCCGATTTCTCTTAAACTGATCAACTCGTGGTGCTCAGATTTCACAGGTATGATAATCAATGTGAGCGCTGACAACTGAATGCATATCATACCTTCCCTTAGCTTGGATGTTCCCTTGATCGATTTATCAGTTACAAGGAAAAAACCTTTTATTTCTCTCTCTCTCTCTCTCTCTCTCTCTCTCTCTCTCTCTCTCTCTCTCTCTCTCTCTATATATATATATATATATATATATATATATATATATATACATACATACATACATACATACATATATTATATATATAGTAAAGATTATTTATAACGCTTCAGAGGGGACTGGGATTTTAGAATGTTATAACCGAGAGACGTTATATACAAATTCGTTTATTTTTCAAAATGTTTATGTACTTGTCGATGTCGATGACGTTGGACGTACATGTAATAAACAATTTATGCTGATATGATTACTGTCAGAACTCGTATATAATGCTAACAAAAATTTTCAAGAAAAAACATACACTTGTATAAATACATGTTATCATGAAGAAAACAAATGATAAACCAGTAAGATTTACCGTCTGATAAAGTGTCAACATACATTTACAGGTATCGTAACAATCACTTTTAGGTGAAAACGTCTTTGTTCAATAACTTAACGACTGGTAAATTAGTCCTTTATTTATTTGGATGGAAAATAAATTGTCAATAGTCACCTGTTTTCTGGTAATCTGAGAGTTTTTGTTGACATGTTTTTCAATGACATGCAACTGTTCATATAGCTTTGTGTCTAAAGAGGCATTTTTTTCCTTTCTGAATCGTGAATTTTCAGCCATTTTCACAATAGTCAGAATTCAAAATGAACACGAAAGAGATTTACTTCGAGCTCTACTCAATTAGTCAAACATACAGGTAGAGAATGATAGTTAAAGGATATTTCTAAATTATATATATATATATATATATATATATATATATATATATATATATATATATATATATATATATAATGATCTAAAAATTATAACGGTACAAATACAAAACAGTTTGCCAACGTTTCCAGCTAAACAAGATATTCGTCAGGGGAAGAAACAATTTACATCCACAAAACAAACACTAAACAGAAAAGCCAAGAAGAATTCTGGACTCCTGCATGTTTCAATGATGGGGAAATAAACAAATATAGGACAAACAATAGAATAAAGAAAATGAAGACAAAATTAAAACACGGTCTAAAACGGGTAAACTAAATATCTGTGTTATGCTGCCATCAGCCCTACAAAAGTTCTGTAAAATAATTCAGAGAAGTGTTTATCTTGGGTATCACGCAGAGGACCAAAGTCTTTTGACTTAATTCCAGAATTTGAACAAAGTACTAACACCATGCGCGACGAAACATCAACGCCATCATCAAAATGTGCAGAAGAAATTATATCCCGGTAAAATTATGCATGGAGGTATTAAGGAAGTATGTCAAGAGCATGGTATAGCAAGATCATGGACAAGAGTTCAAATAATAATAATAATGATAATAATAATAATAATAAGAAGAAGAAGAAGAAGAAGAAGAAGAAAGCCAATAATAGATGTAATCGTTTAACCATATATATATATATATATATATATATATATATATATATATATATATACATATATACATATGCATGTGTGTGTCACATGACATTTAAATCCAACCTTATTCGACAGTTCTTAATAACATCGCCTTTAACCTAGTCTTGGTTATTCGACAATTGTTGCAGTCAGAAACTCTAAGGGAGCGCAATAAATTACGGTATCTCTAGATACACTAATTCATGCTGAGATTGACGATAAGTTTTAAAATGTTTATACAAATAATATTTAGATCCTTCATCAACCTTAGAAACAGATCTGTTATTTTGATATTAATATCGATAAGAGTGATTAACACTGGATTCTTGTAAACTATGTTCACAGTTCAACATGAAATTTAGCATAAGCTATACTATGAATAGAAGAAAATGAAAACTTAAAATTAAAGAAATAAATACCATTTATGATATATTCATCAAAATAAACTGATCAGTCTCGCCCATTAAGTGGTATGGCCAGTTGACAATTGAGCTCCTTTCAGGATTTTCTGACCTTGTTTTCAAAGGAGCCAAAAGTTTTCTTCCCTCCTCAGATAAGGTTTGGGTTAGGTCACCTGTGAAACAAAACCACGTCTTTTCTCAGAACACGAAAGACAGCAGTCCACACTAGATCTCTGTCAATCTGTGTAGTTTACCTACCTATATATATTTTAAATCCAATTCGGTTTATTCTCACTTCCAGTGCAGATATTCTAATCGTTTCACGTTTTATATCCAATTCCATTGGTAGCCTTAGTCATGGTCACTGACATCTCACAAAATTAGCTTATATTACACCAAAGTTTCTCAGATAGCATTGTTATAAACTGGCAATTATTTCGACTCATACGTCAGACCTTTGCTTTGACATCAACCAAACAAGTCCTTGGTGGCAGTTGCATAAAATTAGCTACAGTCTCTTTTGTAATGTCTCCTTTAATTTTGTTTGATCGTGTGGATTTCAAGTTGTTAAATTCCAAAAAGTGAAACACATCTCTTAAAGCCAGAACTGATAAATATTTCCTGTTTCCTGCTGTGTATTCTTCATTTAAGCACATCTGGCTTTTGGTTTAACACTGCTTTCGTCCTCTATCCGTCAACACTTGCTTGTGAACAATCAAGAGGCTTCATTTGTGATCAGATTTCAATCAGACTTGGCAGAGATTTGGTATGTTAGCTTATATCATCAAGATTCAAGATTTCAGGTCAATTCGATTATGAGCGACATCTACGCACGTTAATGATGTGACCTTGCATCTGATTGACTGAGTTTGTGAACACTCTAAAGGTCATACTTCTGATCAGATGTTGGTCAGATACAGTATTTAAGCTAGTATAATCAAGACCTTCGATGAGTTCGATTATGGACAACATCCACGCATAATAATGAGGTAGTCTAGCATCTGGTTTCGTAGTTTGTGAACAATCTTCAGAGACCATATTTCTGAACAATTTTTGAGCGTACTTGCTATATAAACTTATATCATCGAGATCACAGATAAGTTCGAATGCAGGCAACAACAACGCTTATTTGTGAGGTGCTATTGCATTTGATTGGTTGAGTTTGTTGCCGCTCTATGCCTTATTTCTTTTATTATTATCGAATTTGGTAAGTTAGATTATTCTTAATAGCATATGTGTAATGTCCAGAGATTCAATTCTTTTAATGTCATATTGAAACCATTTTTTTATATTAAGGAGCAAGGAAAGTAACCTATGAAAAGGACGATCTAGAATCACATATTTGATCTGCAACGTTCTTCCCCTTGCAAAAAAACTAAAAACAAAATAATGATGAATTTTCGAATATCATGTGCATAAGTTTCAATAGAACAAGATATAAAAAATAACAAAATAAAACACATTAGGATTATAATTCATCATTTGGAAATTAAAATGAAGAAAAATAGAATATAACAAATAACATTCCATGTTTATAATAAGTTCCTAATATAATTATATTTATAAGACTAGTTTGCAAAATACTAATGAATTATTACAATCTCATGAATGAAGAGGTTTTTGTTACGGATAAAGACTGTGTTTGAAGTTACATATAATGCAATGTAGCTTCTATACTGAACAACTAAATGAGTCTCTGATGCACATCAGTAATGGTACATAAGTATTGAAATTTTGTCACATTTGTAATTATCTGCAAGAAAAGGATTGTACGTCCAAGTTTATACATTTGTCTGTGAAGAATTATTGCCAAACACCTAACCACATTGAAAATTCCTTAATATTTTTACCACGCCTAATATATTTGGTTTCATAGAGTTTGATATATTCAGTGCCATTACTCACAAGATTATGTAAAATTAATCTTTTTTATTTTCTGCTATTAATACAACAAACAACAATAACCCAATATGCTTTCCACCTGAAACACTTCCAATTGAATTGTTAAGAGTAAACAAACCCAAGACCTTAAACAAAAATCCGGAGAAATTCGGTAGTAACAAGTCCAATGCCTTAACCACCAAGCCACTGCAACTGCTTTGTGTAAGGATTCCATTGGTTTCCAAGTAATGACTCCAGCGGCAGGGTACCACGTGGGTAACGACATATCCAGGAATCCATGCTGAATGTACATATTAACTTCCTTTGTAATGCCAATCAAGTGGATACACTTTATGACTGAGATTATAAACAGTTCCCTGGCTATAAATCAGGGCCTAGTCCCCAGGGGACCAGGGTACAGGAAGAGATCCAGCAGGAGACAATGCTGGTGGTATATATATATATATATATATATATATATATATATATATATATATATATATATATATATACATCAATATTAAATAGATAATGCAGCAACTATGTGCTCCAAGCTTGTCTTTCCCCTCTACAGTTTCCATACGTTTGTGAGTTTGCGTTCGGAAGCTGAAATATGTCACCTACCCAGATGAGCAATATCAGGCCAACGAAATGCAGCATCTTAAGAGAGAGAGGCAGTTGCAGGACGGATATATATTACTTTTAAATAGAAAATAACCAACTGCATTTACCTTGATATACCAAACTATGCTTATGTGTCAAGAGCTGTAAAGCCCAATATTGCTTCACTACACCGCGGCTATATGCAGTGGGATGGGAACTTAGAAATTGTGGGATAGGAACATGGTAATCGAGAGAGCTTTAGTGCGAAACCATTGTTACATTTTATATATTGATGCAATTTCTTTGACAAAAGCCTCTGTTATGGTCCTATTTCTTCGACTTCATCATTTTCACATTGAATGGACCTATTTATGGCAAAGAAAGGTATGATTTATGCCTTATGTCTAACCACTCAACCCCAAAGTAAGTACAGCTGTATATATAATCATTATGTTTAAATGAAATTGCTGCAAAATCATTCCTATCTTGTTCCTGTCTCCAAAGTTTGGATTAAAGTCTTATAAATTCTTGTTGAAGTTTCACCTATTGAGTCTGTAAATTATATCGACATTGTGAATGCGAGTTCCATGCATTTGACGCTGCTTCTGACCTAAGACGTGCTTAACTTAATATAAAAAATGTCCGGAACACCACTCGATTTTTAGTTTCCTTTACCGATAAAGTATGTCAGTTCATTCATTTAGATGCATTTGTTTATTTACTTATTTCGGCTTCAGTATAAATGTCAATTTCATTGGAAGCATTCCTGTTGTTTAAGTTTACGAGGTTCCATTATGTAACCTTTTATGAAAGTGTTCTAGTCCTGAAACCGTATGTATGTGTGTGTATATATATATATATATATATATATATATATATATATATATATATATATATATATATATATATATCCCATTTGTAAGTATTTAAATATTGCCTTTTGTTTTTAAGACGTCGGCAGTAGCAGCTTATTCCAAGGCAGCACAATCACTATTGACGTATATTGGTACACCTTAGGGACTTCGTCTTCATTCTCAATAGCCTTCACCTATTTTGCTACATATTCAGGTAAGTAAGCAAAAATAGTCCATACTAATCACATATAGAATTAATTTCTTCAGTTATTTTCAAATTCTATGAAAATCTGATAGAAGATTGTGAGATATGATTTTTATATGCCTTAATGTATCATATTCCTTTTTATCACATGATAAATTTATTTTGGTGAACTCACAATATTGGAGTAAGTATACCTAAATAGCAATCCTACTATTGTTCTCTTTATTTTTCATATTAAAGGATTGTGCACATAACATCGGAGCATATTGTGCGCGCAAGCAATTGACTTCTTCTAGCAATGAATCATCACAATGATAGCACATTTTACCCATTTTAACCATGAATCAATGGATGTTATTCTTACCAAACACAGTAATCAAAACATCGTATAGCGGATACTTTGCGCGAACGCGCATTTTTCTGGGTTTGTTTGGGACGGATTTTCAAAACTCGTAAAGTTAAATTCTGCGTGATATTGCCAAGTTTCGTTCGCCACCAGTTATATTTACGATTGCACCAATTATCCGGAACAGCGTAAACTTCTTTGTAATGTAATTTCAAATATTCTCCTCAAAGAACAGGTAAATATAATTGACTGAGATACGAACGCGTTTTCCTTAACTATTTATCTTCGTTTCCAAAATGTATGCACCGCTTTGTTCCCTGTGGTATTTGACTCACAAACGGTTCCTCTAGGATTATAGCATGTCCTTTAAACACGTTCTGTATATCAATATCACATTGTTGATAAAGTGCTTTACATATTATTTATTCTTAGCGTTAATTAAAGAGGCAAAATATATAATCTACAGACACTAAATCCCCTAAAATAAAAATATGGAATCGTAAAAAATGATGGATTTGTCAAATCTGTAATCGTGAGATATTCGTGATAGAAGTTCGAATCCGCCATATTTTGCTTCTGCTAAAATAAACCGCTATACGGTTCTAATAAGATATGCCGGACCCATCTGACGTTTTTCAAAGATAATTTTGGTACATGTACTACACATATAAAAACAAAATGTTTTTCACAACGTTTCTTCTGTACAAGCTGGGTAAAAATTCTAAACTGACAACGACAGAGAAATTTCACTACGACTATTTTCGAGCATAAAAATCATCTGATCAAGATTTTTACAAATATAACTATACCGTAATCTACCTACCTGCGCAATCGATAAGTTATTGTTTGTTTGATTTTTTTTCTTCAGTTCCCCAAGGTACCTCGTGCAATCCGAATGAAAATTTAATCGCGTCAAGAACTGAATACAGATATAGGCCGTCACCTGGATATTTGTTGGGATGGTATTGGCACACATCGTATGTATTGTCTTCTGGACATTTCATCTTTGCATACAATTCAGTATGTTACTCGTTCCTAATGCAAAAAATAAACCCTCTTTTACAACTAATTACAACCTATTTTATTAACTGATATATTTCACCTTGCAAGTTCATAATAGTTGCAGCTGTTGTGTATATTTATATAAATTTACACATGTACACATGTACATCAGCAATTTTCGAAATGTTTTAGATAGAATTTTACAGAAGATTAGCAAGTGAACGTAATTGAATATATCTGTTCTTGCCGGTGACATATGTTTTTTTTATATAATCTTGCCTGTGAAATCGTTTTTTTTTTTTTTAAAGTGGATTGTATCTATACTAAAATAAACGCTTCAATAAGGATAATAAAACTATTACTAATAATAATAATAGTGATGTTGGTGAGTTTTGTAATAATAGTGGTAATGTTATTGGTGGTGCTGGTAGTAGTAGTAATGGTTATGATACAGACATACATACATACATACTAGTATCTCCTTTCAATATCTTTCAGAAATAGTTATAAGCTGCTATTTTCGCATCAATCCATAATGTTACTAACATCCATCTAATTTTTTTGACCCGATGTTTTTAACAATTTGGCTACAAATACTGAAATTCTACTTTCTGCCCAGAAAGCTTAGTTTTTACCCTATTTTGAAAAATTATTAACTGATGCTTGAAAGTTAGACAACAAAAGAAATCATTGTCACCCAAATTTCTAACTTTTAGTGTTTAATCTTAAAATTGTATTTAAAAAAATCTGTCCACCATGTCCTCCAATTGTCATGACTTCTAATTTGAAATTTCAAACACGTACATTACCTGAACCTGAAAAATTAAATTATTTAAAATAAAAACCAAGAATAAACAGCCAGAGCATCGCGTAGCGAGGTGCCTAGCCCCTCAGAATCGTCACTTCCCTCCTAGTCGGAGGGTGTTTTTCTATCCACAATTATATTCTTTTTAAACGCACTATGCAGTGAATACAAATTATGTAAATTCAGAAAACAAAACTAGCGATGATAAATACTTCCAAAAGTATTGTGAGAAAAAACAAAATCCAAGGTTATAAACCCAGCGCGTTGCGTAGCAAGGCTAATCTCCCCTTGGGATAGAGCAGCGAAGCGAGAAGATGGGAAATGGGTTTTATACCCCATGTTTTTATTTTCAGATTCCCTATGCAGTGAATACAAACTGATATGAGCGCACCTTTTTCTTGTCCTGCAACCTAGTTTCTTG
Organism: Margaritifera margaritifera; assembly: GCA_029931535.1. Classification (NCBI taxonomy): domain Eukaryota; kingdom Metazoa; phylum Mollusca; class Bivalvia; order Unionida; family Margaritiferidae; genus Margaritifera; species Margaritifera margaritifera. The sequence continues at coordinate 36,143 of JAQPZY010000482.1, forward strand.
CATCAATTGATAAAGGAATAGTGATTGAATTTAACAAGATATAAATATATTACACAGAAAGTGACTATTTTCTATACAAACCGCTGAACATTTTGAATAATTACACTTTAACATTTGATGATGATGATTCAATGAACAAGTATAGGGCACAGTTTGATATGACATTTTGGCTCAATTAAGTAAACTGGACAATATGGATGGTAACGTCAGGATGTGGAATATCTTATTGGCGTTTTTCAGATAATAGTATACCAGAGTTAGTAAAAGCAATATATTGGTTTCATACATACTTTCAAATACAAAAACTGCTATCTGAATGCTGAGTACCATTACCAGGTCAAGAAGCATTTAATCCAAGAAACAACAATATAGATCCAAAACCATTTAGGATCATTTGTAATAACTTTAACATTCCTCATAATCATATTTGGAGATACCTAAATGGGAACAATTTAACTGGAAAATAGATTGCGGAGTAACCGCGGTAATAAACGAAGAGGATATCGTTAATAATATTTACGTAGACAATCACACAATACCAACAAACATACAAACACTTAGGACGTTATTTATTCTTAAATAAAACCGTAGTATCTATAAATACAACTAATATGTCCCACGATATAGAAGTTATAGATCATAATACAATTTGTTTTGCCGATTTCTTCTCTTGTTTGCTTGATACAGATGTCATACATATCAAAATCTAATGTGATTGACACTATTTATTAATATACTACTTTAACGGAATCTATATATGGGGATAATTAATTATCTTTCATCTTGATCAGTAAACAATTTATTAAGATTTCCTTTTCCATTATATTATTGGTCTACATTGTTTTCTAGCTTTTGAATTTCCTCCTTAAATTCGATATTAACATATATAATATTTGTATAATGTTTGTATATGCCAGAGCAGATTCATTTTAGAATGAATGTGACAATCAGGGCGTAATTTATTGTAATGAAGTTATGATACGCTTCAACGTGTCATGCAAGCAGAAGTCAGGAACGTCAGAACTATTAATTTCAGATATTTTGTAAGTTGATAAAAACATGACTTGAAACAAGACGTCTTAAAGAAGACTTGAGGAACTTGAAAACAATTTCAATAACTGTTATGGAAATCTGTATTTTCGTTGCAAATTAAATGGAAGGTGGCGAAAGTAAAACCGAAGAATCCATGACCTCGTACATTTCTAAATTACCAGAGAACGTAAGATCACAAAACATCAAGCATCCACGTAGTGTTGAACTTGGAAAATAACCCGCAAAACGTTCAAAAGAATTTTTGAAAAAAGCTAAAGCGGAGAAGTTAGCAAAAGAGCAACGATTTATGAGATGCAGAAGTGAATGGAAAAAGTCATTGCTACGACTCTAGGTATGAAAATAATGTAACAAAAAAGTGAAACCAACAATGTAAGTAAAATCAAAAAGCAATTTATTTCTAGACAATTAAAGTGAAAATTAAAAAAGACACTTACAATAACGTGAATTAAAGTTGAAATAATCCAATAATCCTAAGTGTCCTAATCACAAGTCTTAAATATAGAACGTTTCCGAATGAATTCCAGTAGCCTTGAATGTCCTAATGTGCTAGTAGTATTGAATTTTTTGTCTCAGTAGTCTTGAATGTCCTGATATGCCTGAAAGATGTAATCCATAATATCTTTGAATGAATTTACATAATCCCAAAGTCAAGTATTAATCCAAAATGAGAATGAGCACTTTTAGTAATTCCAATGAATATTTCAAATATATAATTCCTTTCTCTAAATTTACTCTGATTTTCACAACTGTAACGTCCGATTACTAAAATAAATTCAAATGAACTCAAATGCTGTAAATATGTTGTTTACAAAATTACTAAAGTACAACTTACTTCATGGACACATATTATAAATTAAATATACATAACATCATGCATTCATGCCTTACATGGCGTTGCCTTGGTAGGATACAATATATATATATATATATATTACTTGATAGATGGTGTAGTTGTTGTTATCAGAATGGATGTTATATATTTTTTTTTAAAAAACAGAAAAAGGGACAACTAAAGCTTACTTACTAAATAAATAAAGTGAATTTATTTCCAAATATCTTGTAGATGAACTATACAGTTCATAGTTTACCTATACAGATTAACTAACTAGCTAACCAGCAAGACAAATTTATAAAATTTTGATTAATAAATGACAAGCAAAACGGACAACATAATTAATACGATTTACCGTGCATCATTAAATCCAAATCATCCAGCAAGTTAAAGCATACTTTTCAAGAGCATATTTAATTTGAAAATAGATTTGCCAACCATCATGGGTTTAGAAAAAGTAATACAATTGATAATTCATATTTCTTTGAACCAGTTTACGATTGACTATTTAATAACATAAGGAATATTATCATACAAAATAATTAAATTGTTAGTTAATATTTTTAAATGGTAGGGAAATTACCTAACGACCATGGAATAAATTCGTGGCTGATAAAACAAAATCAATGAAATTAAGATTGATTTAGCTATAAAGATAGAACATTACTAACGTGTCAGATAAAAATAAGTAGAAACTGAATATAAGTTTCTTAACTGGGTAGAGGTTGGCATGGCAAATGTTTATGGTAGAATGGATGTTGCCGTTGCTACTTTAGGAATTGCAGGCCTATATGGACTTATTATTACTCTTGTTTTTACATGGTATAGTGCATATTTACTAGGGTGTCTTGTAAAAAATTTAAATCGTATTTCAAATTTAGCAGGTACAATATAAAAATTTGATGCAGCTAATAAAGGTTTTTGTACAAAAAGGTGTTGACGCTCGAATACAAAAGACTTTGGAGGACAATAATTTGCAACATATTAAAGTATGGAGAGGAGTTAATCATAAATTAACACCATACAAGTCTATTAAATCCTCAGAACTGAAAAAAACAAATAGATGAAAGAATTGATGATAATATTTGTGTTGTACAAGAAAATGTTGAGGACTTAATAAAAAAGCTAATAATACAGAGACAACATTAAATGAAGTCAGCCTAAAATTTGGGACAAGAGAATACTGCGGCAACTACATTTAATGAGACTAAAAACAGGTTAAATGATCATAATAAAAGTTTAAATGATCATAATACGAGGTTAGATAAATTCGATGAGGCACCACTAGGAAGAATATTGCTTTTTTTATTTTTGTAACAAAATAATATATGATCAATATTATTGCCAACAATGAACCGTAATTATATCAAAATTATAATTATGGCACGAAACTTTACTTTTTTATACATATTATCTGGTTTGACAACATCACCAACAACCTGCTTTTCATAGATGTGATTGTGCTCCATCATATTTTGTTTAATACGTCAAACAAAATATATGTCCAAGTAAGACAGAGATGTATGTTGTGATAATAAGTAAATCAGGTTTATATTAAATTTTCATAAACTTTAACATAATAACTTCAACTAACTTTCAAATTTATATTTAATGATCGGTTAATGATAAAATCTTTCTTACTGAGTAAATGTGGATAAAAGAATTGTCATAAAAAACACATAAGGGAGATAAATTTGTACATTATCATATAATAAATAAATAAAAAATATATTATTTACAAGAAAACAATATTTTATCTTAGTTTATTAACTGTCATTAAATGGCAACAACAGGAGTAATAATAAGAGGAGCAATTGCTAAAGGTTTAGCATTTACAGGCAGTATATATATTTTCAAGTTATTTTTTAATCCCATTGGGGCTGATTTAAAAAGAAATAAAACATAATACAACATTTGAGGAAATACATAAAATTCGTAATTACTTCAATGAAAAGAGAACAAAGTCGCTTGATTACGTAATGACAGATTACTATGTTGTTAAATTAATTAGATGAAGCATTTTCTCAACATTAGCTTATATTAGTATTACTTTAGATAAACCTAAGCAACCTTAACTTAATTATTTCTAACAACCTTCTGATACACAGGTAACTTATGACTATGTTTTTATTGCGGTTGTAATGGGTGCTAGTGTTCATGTTGGCTATTACTCTCTTTGAGAAGTTCTTAAAATGTAACTAAATAACTGGGACTGCAATAAAAAAATACTCATATGAAAAACATATAACTACTCAGAAATAGGACAAAATTAGCACATTATATTTAGCATTTTAATCCAAGACATCATGGTATTACGTAAAGAAATATTTATTGATGAGCAACAAAAGGACACTAAAATTGTGTAATCAATTTTTATACCGATCATCATTGTTTATATCATGATTTAAGAAGCACACGTTGCAATACACTGCGTGAACAAGGACATAGATTAGCTAAAGTTCTACAAGGAATATATATGCAGATAAAACATAAAAGAAAACATAGATGCACATAAAATTTATATATATTTTGTTTCTGATGCACAGATAAATATTCAGAATAACCAATTAAAATGTATTCTCTTCGGGAGCCAACGACGGCGATTCCTGATTAAACACTGAATAGATGTACCTAAATGAACCCGATAGCGTGATTATATGTGGTGTTATAAATTGTGGAAAGGCAAAGTTTGCATTAGATTTGATTGAAACAGAATATAAAAACGTTTTTGATATTGTTGATATTAAGATTTACACCAGAAAATGGCTTTTTAGAGAGGACAACGTAATTCTAAATTCTAATTCTAATAGGTTCTTATGATGAACTAGATAAATCTCTAGAATTGATTATTAGTATATACCAGGAAACTAATACTTTGTTTCTTATAGACGATTGTGTGAGTCTAAATTATGTAAAACAAAAGGCAATCAACATAGTAAAACTAGCATTCAGTGACATTCATTATGGAATATCAATATGGGGGACAGTCCAAAAGATAATCCAAGTGTTCGTGACTTCCGTGTGAAGGCTAGATTTATTCTTCTATTTTACTGTCGGGACAAAAAGCTGTAGAGCCCATTTTTCACTAAATTACATAATACAAGATGAAATTAAAAGGCGAAATTTTAATCTTACAAAAATGAGGTAAATATAGAAAGTTATAAAAGCGAGTCTAGTATATCTTTAATTACAAGCTTATGACAACATCACTCATGAAATTCATCAGCTAAAATGTTGCGTATCTCAATCACTGTATCTGATGACATCGTTTTACTTTTTAGTATGTTCTATTTTGCATCGATAAGACGTAAATGTCTCCAGTTATAACATTGTCTCTGTTCATTGGATCGGACATATAAAAAGATGTATATGGTAAAGGATGATCGATATGTAGGTGTTTGAAATTCTACAACGTTAATAAATTATAATCATTGATTTACAAACTGCATAAGAGGTGCACCTAGTAACTCAAGAGTAGTATTGGATTTAAAATTTGCAAGTCAATCGGAGGTGCATCTAGTAACTCAGGAGTAGTACTGGATATATAGTTTTCAATTGAATAGGAGGTGCATTTAGTAACGCAAGAGTAGTATTGGATATATATATATATATATATATATATATATATATATATATATATATATGTTTTCAAGTGTAATACAATTATATTGCTACATATATTAGCTTTGTAAAATTGCATCCATCTCACTTCTAACTTTAATATACTTTCTCATGTACTCTAGGATGCATTCAAAATTATTTGTTCCAATACTCTTATTTTTTCGCTTTTGTTTCTATAGTCTTTGTTCTCATATTCTTTAATACGGTCTTTGTTTTTCTGACTGTAGAGATAAAAGAATATTTATATTTGTTATTCTTTTATCTGTTCATTGTTGCTTTGATGACATACTTTGTTATACAAAATCTTACAATGTTTACATTGCTTTTGACATTTTACAAATCTATCTTTCGATTTTTGTTCATTACATTTTGTACGTGTGTTATCATTCATTTATCTACTATTATTTTAAAATAGAATATTGGCCCTATGGAAGTGTATTCATATTGTTCACTAAATAACGTGTATCATCATCAGATGGTGAATGAGCAATCGTATTTATCGAGAGTTTTCTTAATACCCTTCTATACTTGTATTTTCTCCAATATCAGTCCTAAAAGCAGAAAGCTTGCTTCTAAGACCACAAAATTCTTGTATGGGTACAACATTTATCTCATATTAGTAGAATCCACAACTTTCTTGTTAGCTATAGATATTCCATATATGATTATTATTTTTGTAATCGCTTGTGTCGTAAAACTGTATACTGCGTGTTAGATCATTGTACAAGTTGTCTGTTTCAACATTAATACATAGATAATCTGTCTCGTAAATAAAATGTTAGCTTTGTCACCATATCGGTGTTTAGCTCGTTGAAGTAAAAGTCATACATCAGCACCTTACTGACTTCTAGAATTGTAAAGCCGCCATAAATTGGTTTGGTAAATTTTATTTTATTATTTATGAAACTAACTAATACCAAAATTTGATCTATTCGTGTTTCCTAGCAAAATGATATATCATGTTCAAGTTGAAAATATTGCTTTCATCAGTAAATATTTTTACATTAGTTCTCTTTCTTAAATTATGCATCTGTTTTCCTAAGAAGTTATTCATTTAACTTTGGAAAAATATCTTTTTCAAAGCCATCGGTTGTGTTTTGTTTTAATGGTGTATTCGGTTCTATGTATAATTTTAGTCACGGCTTTTGATAGAATATAACTACTATATGAATCGTGGTTGGTTTTGTTTACCTACTGAACATATAACTTTAAATTGGGATAATGAATAACTTATTTTTCGTTGTTTAAATGTAACTACAATTTAGGTACTGAACATTTTCAACCAATTTTATGTTCTATTAATTTCTTTTGTAACGATGGTAAATCATCTTCATTAGGAATAAGTTTTTCTGGTGCCAAAGGATAATCTTCGAAATAGTTGTGCAAACATGTTGGTACTTCTAAATCGACCTCTAAAAGTTCTCCAGTTTTATAATCACCACTCCAAATATTACAGTTTCTTCCTTTTATTTTATTACTTCTTCGTCGGCCTATTCAAAGTTTCTTACGGGCATTGGATGGTCCATGGCCCAACTATGTATATAATTGATGTTTAAGTCTGTAATAAACTCCTTTGGCTTAGTTCTGTCTTAATAACAATCAATTCTTATATAATTTGTTTTTCATCGACAGAGTTCTCATGATTTGCTTTGGAGTATCTGTTTGTTATCATGCTTATTACTCCTCTTATTCCAGATTTAATCATTAAAGACATGGCATGATCTGTTAAGAATTCTTACTTTCAAACTAGCCTCATGAGCTTTTCCTGGTGGATTAAATAATGTGATGTGGATAGTTTACAAATATTCATGCGCACAGATCCGAATTCATAATAAAATCAGACACCATTAAAGTATATTTCTCGGCGTAGTAGTCATGAAGATCATTTAATCTGAAATGTTTCCTAACATATTTTACATACTGGCACTCCTCCATGTTAATTTCTGATACGGTGAGTTCTGCTTGCTTTTTCTTTGATGTTTTATTGTTGCTGTAAATTTATCATCGTTCGGTTTTAGCAAGTTGCTCTAGTGATTGACACATACAACTATAACTATTAAGAGTTCTTATTGTTCCTTTTAGAAAAACTTCTTTGTGTTTTTGTTAAATCTAGCGAATAAAAACTCGTTACTAAACGAACTATATTTTTCATCATCATTCGGTATTATTTATACTTCTCGATAAGTCTTTGATAATCAGATGAGAATTGTATCCAGACAAATTATGAATAAATAGCAGAATATACTTTGGATATTTATAATTTAAATTAGATTGTATATGTGCATGAACCCTGTATTTTCTAGTTAAGTGATCATGATCTCTTGTTTTGTAGATGTTTAAGGCCTCATCTTTGTTAATAATATTCTTTTCACATATATAGCATGCGGAATTATACTGATTTTTATCGTATCTAAAGAATATCATTTTAGCAGTATTTATTGGTTTTAGTTCTTGACAAAAGGTTTTTTGAAATTGATTACCATTATTTATAAACTTTAATTATGAAGTCTTCTTCTCAATAAGTATGGGCATATACTTCTTGCGAGTTGATTTAAAAGTAAAGCCAAATTCCTGGTGGTTAGTGCGTTGTTGTTTGTTTTGTCCACGACGTATTTGATTCCTCGTTCATATTACTTAATGGCCCGATAGTATTTTCAAAATCACAATATATAGCAAAAGGAAGATTTAGATGGTTTTGGTGTGTTTTTTTGTGAACTTTAAAGACACAATCCTCATTGAGTTTTATGTCTATTGCTTTGGATCTTTGGTTGCATAATCTTTTGCGTTCTTGTAATTTTTATTCAGAATACAAATTTTAAAAAATTAGGCACATCTAACAATTTTTTTTGGTTGTCTTTCATCTTTGCGAATTGCAGGTGATCCAATTTTGATAAATCCTTTATTCCAGAATTTTTTGTTCTAATTATCTGTGTTTTTATCAAATATTGTCAGCATATCTACAAATCTGTCTCTTTCTCTTTCTCTTTCCGTTATTATAACTGGTCTTGTACTTTGTTATACTGGTTCATAGACATTAACGTTTATTAAATTCATTATTCAAATGTTTATATATCTTGTATATTTATTGGGCATTTATTAAACCAATGTTATATTGATGAAGGTTATTTTTGCGGCTATGCGGATGATATATAGGCGGGATTAAAATAGATTATATTCCATTAAGAAATGATTTATTGTCACTGTTTAGTACATTTTATTTTTTATCGATTTGATTTTTTATTATATCTGGCCGATCTATGTATGATTTTTCTCATCATGGCTTAAATTCATCAGCATGTAGAGTTACAATATTTATTTTTTCAAAATCATTTTTTATTTACATCTATTTCCTGTCAGAATTTTGTATGTAGTCCATCAAACATTTTTCAAACTTTACTTAACATTTCGTTTCTATCGTTAGGTTTCTAGATCATGTTTTGTGATACCGATCTACGACACCCTGATCAATTATTCTACTGGTATCATCTACTATTCCGAGTTTGAAAGATATATCAAGCTGAACCTTTGCTGAAACAAAATCTCTAATTTGTCTACTTAATAATTTCAATAAGTATTATTCAACTTCTTTAAAAAGGAAAAGAAATCAACCAAGTGATGCTGATGACTTTTTATTTTTTCGGGTATAAATCTGCATTAATTTAGATGTTCATTAAACAAGTCTTGCAGCTTTCTTCTAATAATTTATTTTTTAAGTTTCATTCACAATGACTTCTAGTTCTCTTGCAGTTGGAGTAGAAATTAAAGGAAGTTATAATCTCTTCTAATAGTATTAGGAACCCTCTAATCTCCTTTTAGCTATTACTCTAGCAATGATATCATGCAATTGTCATTTTTTTTGTTTGTTAAATTACACACATAGCCGCCAATATTTGTATGGCACTGTTATTCTATCAAAATAAGAAACTGCGCTACCGATACCGCCGATATAGCTAACGCTGCCTTTTATACTTTGACCAGTTAGACGACGAAATAATTTTTGTAACATTGATCTGGTATTACATTATATGAAATAAAGCGTTGTCAATGTTTTAGTACTATTTCAATCAATACAAGTAGTGTACAATTTACTTTTTTATGATTGATCATTGATCCTCTTGTTACATATTTTATTTCTACATTCACAAGTAAATATTGTTTGGATGTATTCTCGGATTTATTTTCCTACTATATTATACCATTAAGATTTTATTATATTTGTACAATATTTGCCTCCGTTGTAGCTGAATTTCAACGTACCATTTCATCAAGAGACTCAATTTCTTAACACATATAACATATAACCTGTTGCATTTTATATAACAATTCTTTTTACATATAAATACAATGTTTTAAATGAACGTAGGACAATCATCAGTAGTATAAATAAAACGAAACCTACTTTAGTGATCCGGCAAACAACTATCTAATGACTCCGCATATTCCATCTATTATACCGGTGCATATTTTGTACTATTCATTGTTTCAGGTTTTAAAATTTCTTCAATCTTAGAGACGTCATTTTGCTTGTCGATAGAGATAACTCCTTGTCTTGAAATATTCCCTCAATATTCCCTCCCTTAAAGTCTTCTAATTTATATACCACTTGGTCTTCTTAAATTACTTTTCTAATCATAAAAAACATCTTCCGTGAAATTAGGAAGATACCCCTGAGCAAATATAAACATATAGTTTGGGATCCTGACTTTCCCACCTGTTTAATATTTGGGCGTTCCATAGGCATCTGTTGTTGCCTAAAACGTTAATCATACTTGCAAGGCTTATTGGCTTACTGACTTCCATTCGCGACATATCAATAGGTCTGTGATTCCACATTCTGGTCTTAAGAGTTTGATTAAAACTTTCCCCTACAGACGCATTTTTATCTGAGTAAGTGGACAAATATTCAGTATTTTCTTTCTCCAATAATTCTTAGATTTTTACGCTATAAACACTTTCCTTCATTGAACCGTATTTTTTTTAATTATCTCTCTTTAATTATTCCCTTCAAAGTATCCTGTATGTAATCTCTCTTTTTGTTTTACTTTTTTGCCCTAGGCGTATTTGAGAAAACATATATCACTGTCAAACTATATCTATAAATATTATTAAACTGTTGACATGCTTACATATCAACTATGTCTGCCTGAGACTAATCATCTATGTGACTAACATAAATCCTTCTACATTTGAGTCTTGTCTTGCCTTGCTTGTGCAATGTGCAAGCAGAATGTTTTATCAATCAATCTTTAAATTCAAAATTGTTTTGTCGGTATTTGCTCTTTCTTCGCAATTATCCTCTGATTCTGTTTAATTTGCTTCCACAATTGATTAATATTTGTAAAAGCGACTGGACTTTTAGGATAGTAGTTTAGATCCCTGAAGTACTGTTATTGGTGAGTGTATGTCATTTAGTTATAATTAATTATTTCACTTTTATGGCCTTAAAAAAAATCTTTGCAGTCTAAAATTATCTAGTTAGTTACAGTGATAGGATTTAATTTATAAACAAGATTATTCAAAAACCCACCTCAGTACCCAAAGCCCCTTCCTGTGGATAATACATAGAAAATAAACCACTTACCACCCACAGGGAGATGTCACATCTCTTTTCCAGTTGTTTTCCTACACGATTGTAATTTTTCGGTCCTTTTATGATGCAGATTTCTCGCGGCTATTTATACAAATCATACATCGACCAGCTGCTTGCCAGCGCCTTTCTGGCTAATCCGGTCAGTTTTATTTGCACACATGGCGGCTCATCTGACCTTTGTTTGCTTGTTTGTGTTACAAGGCTCCCATTTAATGTACTTTGCCCAAGATCAGCACCTTCCAGCGTCTTTCTGTCTTACCTAGGATGATTCGTTTAGCGTCTAAATAGCAGCTTATATTATTTGTTTATTCTTTTTATTCTTTTTACTTTTTGTTTTTAAACTGATCGTGTAGTATTTTTGATCTACTTTGTTTTCAGCTAGCTTCATGTTCTAAAGTAGTTCTTAAATGTCTATGTAAAATATTTTAGACGGAAACCTTGTTTCGATCCGTCAACCTTTGATGTACAAATTTGATGCATGTGTCAATCAGTTATTAATACTATAAGTACCCGTGTCCATGATAACTGATTTTCACTACGCGGCATTTAACTAGGTGAGATAAATAACATTTCAAAGTAATAAGATCTTTGTACGTATGAATTATTATTAATTATCTCATAAAGATTTTAAGTATCAATGGCTATAAATTCTTACACTATAAACCACCACAGGACAGGCCAATGCATAACAGTTGTTTGTGATCCGTGTAAAAAAAAACTATTATTTTTAAATGACATATACGTTTGTACGCACTATTATCGACTATTTATAGAATAATATTTTGTTAAGATCTATTAATATCTTCAATAGAGTCCGGTCTATTGAACTAGCTAGTTAGTTCTAATGCCAGATAATATCACCACTTCTCTACTTTTACATCAAAACAGCCCTATGGATAGAACCAATGCTCAACATTTGAACTTCATGGAAAACCGATCGATAAAGCTATGCGCTTAAAACTGTATATATCTCTATAATAGTAAATTCGCTGCATAGGGAATTTGAAATTAATAATGATGTGATGTGCTCCGTTTTCAATAACAAATACTGTAATAAATTGACAAATTAAACAAATGATCTGGAATGTAAAGCTTCCTCGAAATGCATTAATATTCCGTCAATTCATCTCATTGTTTTGGTTAAGAAAATTGCATCACTAAATTTTATTGCACTTTGTGGTGTCCAAGGCACAGCAGATGGAACCACTACCAAAGTGGTTACTTGACAGTGACCTATAATATTCTGAGAAAAGGTGTGAAACCGACAGTTTATGTTTATCAAGCTATATATCCTGTCAAAACAAATTATCGGTCATGGTCCTCAATCAGTAATAATTTGCGTATTTTGCTTTATATAGTTACAGCTGTGCATTCACCGTGACGACAGAACCACAATATTTAAATGACACGATTGTTATTCGGATCGACGGGGTGGATTCTAACTTCAAGAATAATTCAATGACGGTTTCTCACAATGGTTTGTCTCTCTCTCTCTCTCTCTCTCTCTCTCTCTCTCTCTCTCTCTCTCTATATATATATATATATATATATATATATATATATATATATATATTAAGATATTAAAAGGTGATCATTGAACTACGGCATGCATCCAGACAATATTTATATCCCTTATTCCTATTATAAAACAAGGAAACCGAAAGTTTATATTTAAATCCGGTGCTCAGGATCAGGGTAAAACAGGTTAAATACATTCTCTGCTACTATTATTTTACATCCAGCTTTTTTAGGTGTCTAATCTTGAGGATCATGCTGAGATTGAAGTATATGGGAAATAGACCTAACAATGACAAAAATTGTATGTATTTATTATAAAAGCTCAATTTCATAAATCCAGATATTTTTGTTCTCTTTTACTAGTCTTAAAAAAATTGAAATTGACACGTTTTGAAATATAGAAAAGGATGTAAACTGAGATATGCATTTACAATAGTTTATTCTACAAACATGTGGAAGTAATACAGAATTAAAGGAGTGGACACGCTTAAACTTACCAGGTATGCGAAAATAATGAACATATTGCACTATCTGCAAGTATGTCTTTATTTATTCTTCAAACAAAAGGATTATAAGAGCTGCCTAATTTGTGTTTATTACACTTTCCACTTTCTAAACTGGTATTACACTTTCATTATTCACTACTAGATAAATTAAAAAGCGTATTTTGAAAAGTATGGTTATAAGTAAATAATATCTTTAAATGTGTTTGCCTCAGGCTGTAGTAGACTTTGTATCACTACACTAAAAAAATGTATTAACTTACCTTTTTAAACATTTCTCTTTTGGCATTTAGGCGGATCAAAGCTAATCGACACCAGTGACAAGACAAAACATTACTTCAAATACCCTTCTCTGACGTTCCAATTTGATGGATCATACTATGACCGTTATGGAGGTTTCTATGTGGCGTACTGGTCGGAACCAGAAGGTAAATATAACTTCCAAAATTCAAGAATTGAAAAATGATTGAGTTTAATTCACTTGAGAATAGACTTTCATAAGGAAATACTACAAAGAATTATTTAATAGAAAAATAGCTTACAATATGAAGTCCTCTATGTATAGTTTCTCTTTTATGAAATTATTTCCTGCATCGGTCTGTTCCCAATTGTATTACCTTTTTAAAACTTCACCCTACTTGCATTTTGTTAATGAAAATAATGACGTAATGATTGTGCTGATAAAAAGATGTGTTTACATTTGTTTAGAATGCATTCGTTACAAAGGAATGTTTTGTTTTAGTGTATATTGAACGATTTTTATAAACACTCTGGAAAGAATATAACTAAATATTACGCTGTATTTTTCTCTTACATTTTTCAATCTATGCAGCAATTGAATTAATACATTCCAAAATGTTTATGGATTTTTCCACTTCCGATCTTTTCAATGTACCAAGATGCCTCTGAGGTCGCTGTATTCTTTGCAAAAGAACCCCACTATTTAGGGATGACAAATGGGATCATTTTGTGTTGCTCTAGTTCCGTACCATTTTTAGTCATGCTGTAGCATCTTTCTTCCCCCATATGAATATTTATGTAAAATGTTTGGGTAAAAAAAATTTTCGATCGCAATAACAAATATCCCATAGTCAATCTAATCTTATATGAGATTCAGCATGACAGGTAAATTAGAACAACTTTATTGTCCTACTTAGAAAATACATCTGTCCTTATGTATGTATATTTCCAAGCAACCAAAACAAGATGGTTTCAAGCATTTAGTTATTTACAACAGTTTTCCACAAGAATCGTGCAGTCATTGACTGAACTTGCCTGACCTGTTTCTTTTTGATGTACAGTGTCACCTATACATGTACACTATGAATAATGGTATCACTTTTTATCACTGAATTAAATAAAATACTAAAAATTCTTTGATTAACTACCTCACCTTTCATCGCACTCTTAATCATGTTTGTCAAAAAATATAAATCAAGGATAAATGAGTGTTTATTATAAACCGAAATTACATGATTATTAAAACATTAGTGCTGCGTCTGTTACCGAATTAGACTGGAAGCTTGCCAAAGCCACTTTATTCATGTTCGAATAGGGAAGTAAACAAAATAAATAGGCAAATTCAAATAAAAAAGCTCACAATCCTTAAATTCTTTCATTTAAGGATATCACGCTCTGGACATATGTCGGGTATATCCGCGAAAGAAATGTTTTGATGAAAATGAGAATCATTTAATTTTTCCTATGAAAACAGTCATTAATTTGACAAAATACACAACTTGAAGCAGTATATGTAGGAGCTAAATTTGTAAAATGCCCATGTTCTCAATTAGTGTAAAATTTCGGAATCTCTATTCAGCAATGTAATAGTTCAGCAGTTCGCATAGAAAAGAAAAACAAAATCTAAGCAAGTCAACTACGTTTGGAAAGAAAAAGAAGAACAAATTTCGGATATAGAACCTGTATCAGAGAAATGGATGTGTCACTCGATAAATACTTCTCCATGCGAATGTTTCGAGTTTTTGAGGCAAGAAGTGTATGGATGTCTTCAACTATCTTGCAACATAGACGGCCATTGGTATTCCTTGGACGTGTTTGATTACATGGTATGTGTTTCAATTCTTTAAATGGCAATGCATACCCCTACGTGTTATAATTTATCCTAATGAATCAACACTTGTCATCTTCTGTCATTTGCAGTCTTACATGGATCAGAAGACTTTACAGCCTACCATTATTCGAAGAATAGGTCTCTCCGAGCATTCTCATATTCAAAGGTTCCTATACCGTACTTATACACCGAGTAAGTTTTCATCATATACACAGTTTTAAAACTGTTCTACATCTTGGACTGTCTTCCTTAATCTATCTAACGATCTATCGATTTGTATGTTTCTATTTTATCATAAAACTAAGCAGCGTTGTGAGTGTGTTTCGTAAGGGTTTGTAAACTGCATAAGAAACCAAACTTAACAGGACTCACCCTCAAACTGGAAAACAATCCCGAGAGTTTTTAATGCGAACCATCAGGAATGATAATGCAGTTGACCATTTTCCACTATGTCCTTTTGGAGGTTAGTTGCTCAACGGAACCTAGTATCATTCAACAAGATTCTTGCATGACTCTGAGAGATCGACGGCGACTGAGGGTCTGGTAAAGTTCTGTACAATAGATTGTTACATATACCTGTCGCTCATATTTGGTCGATCTCACACTCATGGGAAGCAGGATACAGCACTGACTCTCCGTACGGCGAAGAGACCGGCGGCGGCGTCAACACTTTGTTAAAGTTTTACTTAAAGTTTTTATGTGAACGTATTTCGTAAATATATTGAGAGATTTCCATCATTATTGGGATCAATCAATATGAAGCTACGACAATTCATTCTACAATATGCTGGTTCGCCCTAATGACTTAGTGGTCTCATTTACAATCATAAAACATTTGCCTTAAAGATCTGGTTGAGGATTTCTCATCTGACAATATTCCATAAACCCCTTGAAAGATTCCCGTAATTCTTTGCACTAATGTTATGACGCTAAGACAATTACTTCTATCTTCTAATAAAAAATGTACATTTACTAAAATCAGACAAACCAATTGGAAACATAATATACATTTTTCAAAAGTCCAGAGTGTCTAGTTCTGAACTCTGAAATTCAAATATATATGCTAGAATCTTAAACCAAATATATATAAGTACAAAAGTGAACAGCCAACATAAAAAACAAAGTTCGATGACAAATTATATCACTGTGGATTAGCGGAACAGGATCAAATAATAGATTTAAGAACAACACTTGATAAGATTGTAAGCATACATGGCAGTGAAGTTCGTTGTAACTCATGAAAAGCGTAGCGTAGCAAACAAACATTGTATATGTTATGCAATCAATACTTGATGAAATAAATACCTTTGAAATAGAATCGGATGAGCACTTCAGAAAATTACTAAATGATGGATCGATTAGAAATCGGGTGAAGATATTGATCTTCAACTTGTATAGAAACACTAGAGATTTTTAAAAATAGTTTTTGTGATTCCGGTTTCCTCTATAGCCTCAAACGCACGACCATGCGTAACCCATCCCTTTATTAAAATAAAGTTTTCAAAACACATGATTACATTAAACAATCAGTACTAGTGATAGAGATAGTAAATATATTAATATAATAAATTGATAGTAGATTGAAACAAGTAAATCAGGGCTCTGGAGTAGAAGCTATTGTTTGTAAATAATCTATTTTAATTTTCTGCACATTGACAACTTCAGCTTGTTTTATTTCCTCATTGCTTATTATTACATTATGATCAATTGGGTAATTAGGCGCATTGTACTTTTTGAGTTATTGTATATGACCGCTCACCGGATCCAGTTAATATTATATCAATAAAATCATTCTTATATGTACATTTGTAACATGGATGTGCTTGTGTGTGAGTGCGTTCATTTTACTGAACCCAACCTCATTGCACCCTTTCTCGCTTCTCTTCTCAAAGATCTTCTGTTGCCTTGATAAACTAATTCTTGTAAATAGTTTCAATCAATTAGTAGACGCTGTAAAAATGTATAAGTGCACAGTCAGAAATAGCATGCTGACTCCTAGTATTCATCACCTACCAGGCCACGACTCTAATAACTGGTTGATTGATGGCTCTTACGTGCAACAAACCGAACGATTTGTTTCCAGGTGATGTGTGTTATACGCGGCACATACGTCCATAACACAACAATTAGTATGAGCAGTATCTGTCACGCTTCACTGACTCCACATAATTGATGTCCTTGGCCCACATGTCAATGTACTCTTCTTACGGTGGGTACATACAACTCACGGTCCTCGGCAACTCCTCGCTGGCAGCTAGAAAAATGTAACAGTGCTGCGATTGTGCGTGCGTGCGTTCACTTAACGACGGCTACGCATGAGTACTTGCAAGCAGTTTATTCATACACATACAAACCATGAAATATAGTTAAAGTTATCATTCTTTTAAACGAATATCTACATAATGATCATTCTCACCCTAGCACGCGTTTCTTTAAATGTTGATAGCATATATAACATATATATTCCTTCTGAATGCTTGAAAATAATTGGGAAGTACACGTTATCATTAGCTTTAAATGAAAGCAAGAAGTTATATAATCATGAGCAAGACGTGCGTGTCATCAGTACAATACAATTGCAAATTACTCCCTTCTTTTTGTAACTTTTAGCCTTGAATAGTTTATATTCCTGCCAAGTGCAACGCTACGTTGATGTTTTGGCTTTTGTGAAGTAATCTTTACGAGTTCATTTATTTACCTTAAAATCATCTTGCATGCTCTTTTGTTTTCTTCTATTTCATTATGGTCAAATTTGAAAAGGTGATATAGGACAAATCTGAATCGGAACATAGGTTAGTTGCAAGACTATTTACTGGCTTACTTTAACTAGTGAACACTGTTTTGACATTTAGCTGATGTAGAAAAGAGATGATTTTAAGACATGTTTTATGCGTCAAAGAGTAAAGATATAACTGAGTTTAATCAGAAACAAAGTATATGCAAACCTGAGTTTAAAAAATGTGAATCTTCAAGATGGCTAACTTCAACACTGAGAAGATTTTGAAAAGTATCGTATAATCTACAATACTTTATCGCATGGTAAGAAGCTACTCCTAAAAAAAACAACTAGTGTAGCAAGTGTAGTTCAAAGCACCAATAAGTCATATGTTAAAATACTCTGAAAGAAATAGGGACTGATTGCGTAATAAGTGTGAGCTGAGTGCTTCCTGGGGGTTGGGTTGGGTTTGTGAGTTAACACTATTGTTCAGCACTTGATATGTTGTACATGGCAGCCAATATATCTGGTGGAGGAAGAACCCGGGAAAACCCCGGGAGAACCACCGACCCACGGGAAGCTACTGGCAAGCTTTTTCACATACCCACATTGGCCAAGCCCGAGACTCGAACCCACGCGCACACAGGAGAGATGGCAATTATCGGTAATGGCGAGAGCCTTAGACCACTCGGCCTCCCAGGGCTCCCACTTCCAGGGGATAACTTTTGATCACAATAGACTTTTATCTATGACTAAGCAAAAGTGGCTGAAATATTGCTGCAAAGTTGCAATGAATTTAATAGCTACACGTTTATTTTCTGACATCATTGATATAGATTAGCAAGGAAGATCGAAATGTCCGACTGTCAAAATTTCAAGAAAATGTATGGTTTAATTGTGAGTTTGTTCTTTAAGTGTTAAGTATGGTAAAATTATGAAGTAAAGTTTGCTATAAATTCCATTAATAGTACCTCATTTAACACATCCAATTGGTCATTTGGTTTAGTAAACGAAGTCTAGCCACTCATTTTGTCCTTACTATTTATTCCTGGTTATTTATTTTTAACCATTAGTTTTCTAAAGACACTGTTTCAAAAATAACAATCTATAACTTGCTTATTAAGTTAATATTAAATATATTCTTGCAACAAACAAGCGATCGGTCTAAGCAATTTTCTGGCGCATGTATATATATATATATATATATATATATATATATATATATATATATATATATATATATATATATATATATATCCAAGACAGCGAGAATAGAAATAGTAGTCAACAACAGCTTGTCTCATTGTCTCAGTTGCATCGAAGTAGTTTATTTTTCCCAGTTTAATACGACCAATAAATACATTTAATTGAGATCATATTCACATTCATTATGTATTTTTACTATTTCATATATTACAATGTGTACAAAAGGGTCACAACAATAACATAACTACTAGATGTGGCATGTGGCGGAACAATTAAAATACCAAACGTTACATAGTAAATGCAATGAAGATTTGTTGTTATTGTCCTTTAATAAGGGAAGAGTAGTGGTTGGCCAGATATGATCAAAGTTTATTGTGTACACCCGAGGGCGACCAGCTAATATACACCCTTATTGAAATTAAATAAAACCTAAACGCATATAGTGATAATTAAATTGATACCTCCTACTCTCTCTCTCTCTCTCTCTCTCTCTCTCTCTCTCTCTCTCTCTCTCTCTCTCTCTCTCTCTCTCTCTCTCTCTCTCTCTCTCTCACCAATAAACAATAAATTTTGTCCTGGCCGACCATATCTTATTTGCCACTGAGAAAAGATGCTACATTATGTCGCCTATGTTTATTACAGAATTCATCAAGATACTCCATTAACATTGTCCACGATACTTGTGGCATATATATATATATATATATATATATATATATATATATATATATATATATATATATATATATATATATATGGCTCTGTGTGTATGTGTGTGTATCAATACCACGACTGGAACTTGTCGGCTAGTTTAAGGAGCAGGTAAAACTATGACATGAATGCAGTACAATTTGAATTTGAAAGAAATAACGTTAGAACAAAAACCCAAAAAAGTTTACTATGAGAAAACAAACACACACACACACACACACACACACACACACACACATATACACAAAGAATAATAACTGACAAACCTGTTGCTGATATAATTCAAATCTCGAAGATATGTAGCATAAGGACGATATTTTGTACCTAGTACTATATATAAGGCCAGACTGGAAATGTATTTTTGAAACCATTAGGTTGGATGAAGCAAAGTGACAAACCACAATGGGTACATCGCGTTACAAGACCTAAATATTCACTTCAAGCCCCATTTATAGAAATGCAACCAATACAATTACATGAAGAAATTCAGATGCCAGTGGCGGACACAAATAAGTCGTTTGATTAGCATGGAACAAAAGGAGAACATGTAATAAATGATTGCCAAGAAAAGCTAAAGATGGAGATTGTCATGTAGAAAAGAAATCTATAAAATAGAATGTCGAAACAGATGAACAGCAGATTGACGATTTATAGCTGTATTTCGATAACAGTTGGACAGAGAGGAAAATTAAAGAGCACATATAATTGGAAACATAATAGATTAGGAGAGATATTTTAGAAACAATATTAAAAGGATTAAAGACAAAGTTGTAAAAGGATTACTCTTATGTGAAACAACTGTTTACACATAGCGTGTACAAATATCTGCATTAGATTTATGACAATATCAAAAGTGTTCTTTCTAGCTAGACATGTTTTCGACAATAGATAATATATTTTTTACCTTGGTTCATATTATCTTTTGAAGAGGAGGAGAAGGTTGTTTGTGTTGATTTCAAAAAGACGTTTGATTCAGTAATAGAGAAGACTATAGTACTCTTTTTTGCCATGTAGTTTTCCTGGTAAGATGCTTTTTATAATAAGAAATATATATCCAGGTATCAAAGCAACTCTCAATGTCTCTAAAAGCGACCTTAGTAAATATTTTGATTGTAATCTTTTAGTACATTATACATATTGTGCTCACTTTTCTTCTCTCTTTGTTTCAACGTGTTGTATTGACATTTATGTATAATTAAGATGGAAACTTTATTTTATTTTGGATGCAGAAGTAGAAGATAGTATTATGTTTCCTTGTAGGGATTATTCGTGCATTTGTGATGGCTCTAGTTTAGAATACGATCGAAAATTTAACGATTGTGAACTTTGTTCAATAATTGGGTGTTGTGATTAATATAGATAAGATTATTATCATCGGTTCTGTGAATTTTTTTGCTTAAAAATGAGAAGTCGATTTGCTTCATACAGAATGATAGTTACAACTTTTACAACTATTTGGGCGTTATATTTTCTGTTAGAATAAATGTATGCAAAACAGTTGCAAGCTGTGTTACTCAAGCTAATAAAACTTTCATTTCCGTGAAAAAATTTTATCAAAAATGCTTGTTTGTCCATCACCAAACGTGGCAGTTAAGTTGGTTGATACACTTATCAATCCCATTCTTCTCTATGCTTCTTTAATTTGGTATTATAAGAACAGGAAAGTAATTGAAAGATTTCAGCAACAAGTTTCACATTTTATTTATCCGCTGGAGAATAGTCTCCTATTTAGGGAGCTCTTGCTGACTGTGGTCGTTATAAGGTCTGTGTAGATTATTATATTAGATGTATCACGTATTGGTGTAAGCTGTTGCAAAATTATTGATACCAAAGGAAATGTCATTTGATGCAAATGGTTATCAACTGATCAGTAGATATACGTTTGGCTTTCTATTGCAGTAGCAGGATATTGATGATATTGAGGTGTTTACATTTCAATCTAACCAGAGAATTATAGATTGAAATTTACATGAATGTCATGATGAATTAAATCGATAGGAACCTGTAGAAAATTATCATAAATACACACACCTCCACTGGAATGTGAAACATAGTTGCATCTTTTAGATAGTCATATAATTAGGTGAGTATACACGCTATATCTACTGGGAAATCTACCTATACATTTTGTTGTATGGAGACATTAAAATGTTGATACAGCTTATAGAATGTGCACTGTGTGATAGAGAAGAGCTTGAAGATGTATTTCATTTCCTTTTGTATGCAAGACATTTACAGAGTTAAAGCGTAGGTTTTGCCAAAACGATACTATGAACGATACTCGTATGTTAATGTTTTATGAGTATATATGCAATAATATAACTGATATCATTAGGAAGACGTCGTAGTTTCATTACTTTGCATTCAAATTGGGGAAATATGGCTATAAGCTTTTTTGGAGGAGGTCTTATTTTAGGCGTATTATATGTATATATATATATATATATATATATATATATATATATATATAAATTGTTTGATGGGTGGTATGAGATAAATTTAATTTCATTATATTATATAGTTATCTGTTGAAAGGCATTTGCTATTTTGACTTGGTTTACGTGAGTTAAACAATTGGTGCTAGTAAACTCAGTTTCAGGACGATACTAGGGCACTGTACTTGTTATTTATTTAAACTCTGAAGTCCGTTATTTCGGAACCATAGACTTCATCCTTAACTTTAAGACTGGAGTCCTCCAATGTTGTTGACGTGATCTGCTGGTAAGCCATATGCGCAAGTAAATCCCATGGCGTCTGTTGTTTCTGTAGGTCCAACAAGAGCAGTGTTGTATCTATGTCTATCCCTGAAACCCATTAGTTACATTCAACATTTAGCTGAACTTGGCATTTCGTGTCTAAATACATTGAGCCTTGATTTACAAACTTTACAAATTTAAACGTATTCTCTGCTGTCTTTTCTCTCTTCATTTGTCTATACTTTTCAATTCCTCAACTGTAATGCCATTGTAATCTTGTTGCGTTTCTGGTATATGGTATTTCCATTTTGCCATTTTCTCTATAAGTTTTTCTCTGCTG
Organism: Margaritifera margaritifera; assembly: GCA_029931535.1. Lineage (NCBI taxonomy): Eukaryota > Metazoa > Mollusca > Bivalvia > Unionida > Margaritiferidae > Margaritifera > Margaritifera margaritifera. Next base: position 59,000 of record JAQPZY010000482.1, read on the forward strand.
TCTTTGTTACAATTTACAACAGACTGCATCTCTAATAACGTTGCTTTGGAATGGTTCTACGACTTATTTAAATACTTTTATTTTAATTATTACTATATGTCAAATCAAATTAATGCGAAACTTGTATTTTCAAAATCTGTATATCTTCAAACTAAATTTTGCATTAGAATTTACTTCATCCATGTGTGGCATAAGCTCTTCCTTAATCAACTGATAGTGGTTAGTGTTATGTCAATTGTTTGCAACAGAAGGTTGTATGAATGTCTTGAATTGGATATGGTAAAATCGTATAAAGAAAATGTACAATGATGAATGTGTAACCATTGGGATGATTGATGTTACCTCCCTTAAATAAAAATTTAAAACATTGATGTGATTTTAATTACCCCTTTTGTCTTCAAAATCTTAAATATCAGCTATTTTGTTTTTCTTTCAATTATTGTCAGCCTTTTTGAAATGTAGTTGGAATCAATCTTATATTTTTGAGTGTTATCCCATTTCATTTTTCCAGTAATTTGTTTATTACCCTGCTATGACATTTTCTATATAGTAGTCGCCTTATCATTTTTTGCGTGTTCCATGTGGATATTTTCTACTGACGTTACTGAATCTGATATCTTTTTACCCTCTGGAGTTTTAATCGAAACAAATTTACATTTTGACAACTTTTAAACTATGTATCGTCACCGTTCCATTTCACTAGTACATACTTTTCATCGTTCGTTCTTTTGGCTTTAAAATCTTTCATCTTTGTATATGTCACATCTTTAATCATAGACCGAAAATGCTCTGTCGTAAAACATGCAATCTATATCCTCTACCTTCAAGTCTTCCAGATTGTAAATCACATGATCATTTCAAAATTACTTGCATAATTTCAAATATTTTTTTCACGAAAATAATCAAGATATTGCTTTTCATGTACTTGGTTTAGTTGTTTTGAAAACACTTCTCTGAAAACGAAAATTCAAACCAAATTTAGGTACTGTAACATTTCTGAACTTTTGTTTCGAAAACACTTTGTAGTGTTTATAGATCTTAGTTTTGTAGCATCCTCCACTGAACTTTAACTAGTTATGTTGCTATCTGCATCCAAACCGCTATATGATTATTTTACACGGTAAAATAAAACCATTTGACTTAATAATGCCATGTTTGTTTTGTTTATTCTATTCGATAGCAGTAATAAACCTTCATGGTATTGTATTTATGTTAATTTTGTCGCTTTACGTTTATATAGCTGTTTGTATGACGGAAAATTATCATTTTTTAAAATAATAATTTCATTCATTTTCTGTAGACACAAAATGTATTATTTCATATTTCTGTTTCAAACATATGTTAGATGCATGCCGTTCTCTCTCTCTGTCTCGATTAACTTATTACACCCACGAGATTATTTATATATATATATATATATATATATATATATATATATATATATATATATATATACATATCGTCCTCTATCAAGATAATTAGAATTTATGTGCAGAAGCCATTTTATCTGCATATTATGTCCTCCACTTAAAGTGAACGTGACATTTGACGTTTGTGTCCAAACATTCATAGACTTCTTTAATAACCTACATACTATCTGCACAGTTGGGACCAAGTTATTGTGTAGAAACCATTTATCTTCTTTCAGTCGCTGTCATATTCGACCATGGAAATTTTGATCAAAAGATCAATAGGCTTCTTTATTACGTGAAACGCAAAAAGACACAAAACGTCCGTATTCTGTAGAACTAAAGCTATTGTTTCGCAAACCACTTATATTTGTTTTGCCAAAGTGACCTTGACCGTTCATCTCTTAACCCCGAAATCAATAGGTTTCTTCCTTACCCAAAGTACAATCGATCCACAAAGATGATATATAACTCATGTTATTGTGGAGAAATTATTTTTCTTCTTTCAGTCACAGTGACCTTGACCTTTGAGTTTTTAAACCCGAGATCAATAAACATTTTTTTTACCAGAAGTACAAGCTATCCACTACGATTGGTAACTGTGGACGGTACACAACTAGAGTTATTGTGCGGTAACCGTCATTTGCTTTCGATCACAGTGAAATTGGCCTTCAGCATTTAACCTCGAAACCGATAGAATTCTTTCCTACCGCAAGAGCAAGCCATGCACAAAGTTTGGTAACTGTAGATGGTTGACAACTTGAGTTATTGAGCGAAAACTAAATTAGAAATAGACGAACGGATAGACGGACGGACTGACATCATAGCATAAAAAGATCCGCCTTATAACAGGTAGATAAAAAACAGAAAACTTGCCCCACAAAAGTCAGATACTCGTCATTCACACACAATTTCATTTCTTGTATCTTAAATTTAGAAGCAGCGATAGTTAACTAAACAGAAACAGCGGAAGTATCTTTATCAAATCCACTACGTTCCTATATGAATGGAAATGCTACTAAAAAGCTGGAACATATTTGTACACAGCTCTTTTGTTTCATGCCTTTTATCATCTTTATTTGTTGGTAAAAGATTCAAAAATCAATCAACAATTAAAGCATACGATGCGGTCAATTAGTTTCATGGGACTGATACAAATGTGTATGCATCTTTTTTTCGTCTGATTTATGTACGTTTTCTACAAGATTGAGTATCGGGCAACGTGTATTCTCCAGACATCACAGAGATTATAATCAAAACATTACGAAGTTCAATTACCGTTCAAAACTGTATTTAATATACTTTATAATTCCCTCTATTTCATCTTAGGGGCAAATATACATACACAGTGAGTCCAGCCGTTGGCAATGGTGATCAAGTGGTACTTTTTGTGGATTCTTACAGCATGAGTAATCTCACTTACTTTACTGTTAACGATGCAGGTAAGCATATAATGACAAGTCTATTATAATAATAGAGATAAATATGCTTATTCTTTAACAAAAATGATGTCCATAAGATGGTAATTGGTAGAAACGTTAAACATAACTGAAATAGCGATTATTTTAAATAATGTATAAGTTTTATTTTTCGTTAAGCATATTTTTTTATTTTGTCCAAATTTGGTGCAAAAGGTATACGAAAATAACAATTACCCTAAAACAGTGGTCTCGTATAAAAATCGTTTCTCTCTCTCTCTCTCTCTCTCTCTCTCTCTCTCTCTAACAGGAGTTAAATTGCTAGACAATTGTAAAGTTCCACAATTAACCATCTTGTTATAAGGACTGAGAAGAAGCATTAGAGAAAGCAGCGTCCATCAGAATATTGCAAAGAATATTTCTGTCGAGATGCAGTAATATTTCTTTATCATCATCAGCTCACAATTATATAGAACACGATGATTACACTGTATCAAGAACAAACAAGATCGGCGGAAGATTTTTTTTTCTTGGCTTGGTACTAGTAGCCGGCATATATTAGGTCCACCGATGGCAAAAGTCAAATATAGTCTCCCTTGTCAGTAACTTGTGTTGCAAAAAATATTAAGTCAGGCCGCTTTCTTCAGCCTTTTGTTACAAACAGAAATATTCCTTTATATTTACAAATCTATTCATGGACATAAAGAAGGATGAATACATTATTGTTTACATTAATGTACATGGAGGAATTTCTATGCAAAGTGAACGCCACCAATTAGAAAAAATGTAAATTACCTATTTTTTGTTCTTAGCATCAGCTTACCATAGTCAAATTATCTGTATAAGCCTAATTCTTGTCGAGAAGTTTTGAATATGAATAGTTCTTGTCGATACGTTTTTACTCCTTCGATCGCGTAGTCCTTCGGAAACCAAGATTAACTTCAGCACACTAAATTTTGGCAAAACTCTCTGCGCCTAAATCTTTAAAAAAATCCAAATGTCACAAGTATATTGACTTTGGGTTTAAGTACAAACGTCGGTCTGGTGTTTATCAATCTACAATGGTTTTTCTTCAATTTGTATCAAAAGTGATGAATGAAACTTTGACCCAACAGAACGCTAGTAGAATTGTAGCATAAGCAAGATCTGGCACAGGCCAACAATTCTACCTGACATGGTTATCAGAAAATAATAAATGAAAAATTTACCAACTTTGAATTTGTCACCGAGAGAATTTGCTTGATTTAATACTCCGGTCTAATGGCGGCCTAATCTTAATTTACAGTTAGAGGCTAGAAATGTTTGACCTTGTTTAAAATGTGACTCAAGTTAGAGTGTCAAGAGTCGGTCTATACTACAAACAGTTTATACGATTCTGTATTTGATAGTTTGCCCCTATTTTATGTATTCATAAATGAGTAGCATATCTAAATATACAAGCATATTATATGTAAAAACTATACATTAGAAGAAAAATAGAAAGAACGAGAGAAGGAAAAGAGTGAGGGAGATAAATTTCATTATTTTAATTCGTTTTACCAATTATGGTATCTGTATCTACATTGTATTTGCCTTTTTCGTTGTATTTGTATTTGCGTTGTATTGGATCAGTTTTCTATCACTTTAAGCCTTATTTCTGATCAGATTTTTATGGATTTGGTAAGTCAGATAATTGTTACTAGCACTGGTATCTAAGTATAACGATTTCGCCACATATTAAATTATCTGCAAGAAAAGGATTTTCTTTATCAAGAACATCTTTTTGGCAAATTCCATGTTCACATTTTTTAATTTATTTGTGGAGAATTATTGCTAAGAACTTAACCCCATTGAAACGCCTTTAATATATTTAAGCAATCTTGATATGTATAGTTAAACAGAGTTCAACAGTTTCTACTATTGCCATACTAAAGGGCCTGAAATATTTGACGTGTATATGCTATCGCATGTATTCTGCATTATTTTAAGGCATCTCTTGTATTCAGAACCAAGACTCACTAATTCTTTTAAATGTATAAGTTGTATTTTCAGATTTTAAAATGAAAAGAATAACCGAATATGCTTTCGCCATGAAACACTTCCAAGTTAAATAACTAAAAGCAAAGAAACCCATGAATTTAAAAGGTCCTGGAAAATTATAGAGTCTATTAAGCTGATCGTTTGGTGGGAATCGAACCTGCAATCTTCTGATAATAAAGTCAACGCCTTAACCACCAATCAATCGCAGCTCTATTTGTGGGGTTTCCAATGGTTTTCAAGTAATGTCTCCAGGGTCGGGCCACTGGTGGGTACGGAATGACCCAAGAATCCATGCTGCCTGCACAGATTAATACATCTTGTAATGCCAAGTAAGGTTATGCGCTTTAAGGATGAGGCTATGAACAGTTTCTAAGTTATGAATCAGAGACTAGTCCCCATAAGGCAAGAAGTGATCCAGGCTATAATCATGGTTGTGTAAATTAATTGTCTTTTTATTCCGGGAAAATAATTATGTACTCAAGGAAAGATAATAAATGACACCAAGAATAATAAGGAATGTAATAACTATATGATCCAAGTTCTTCTTCCCCCTCTATAGCTCAATACGAGTCTGAATTTGCATTCAGAAACTAACATATGTCAAATACCTTGTTGAGCGGTATTAGGTCCAATTGTGCCTCTTGTTTCAATTAATAACTAAAAGGTACTTTTGCTGGTTATGCTAACGTCTTTCTTGGGTAAATATTTTGTCCGCTACGCCAAATATAGCATCATGAGTCACATAGGTGCTTTAAAAAATGAAAAATAAAACTGCATATATCTTAACTTACCAAATTATATTTATTTGTTAAAATCCCCAAAGTTAAATTTTGCTTCACTACACCGCGTCTGTATGGAGATGGATAGGAACTTAAATAAGGGGAAGTTTTAAGACGAAACATTTCATCCTTTTTTATGATGGCGAAATCTCATTGGGAAATGTCTTTGATATTGTCCCATTTCTTCGATTTCCTCATTTTCATATTGCACGGAAGTCTTAATTGGAAAGCATAAGATATGATTAAAGATTGCTGTCTTAGCACTCATCCCAGTATTAAGTACAACTGTATACCGAACCATTTTAGTTACATGAAATTGCTGCAAAAAGCATCTCATTTTGTTGTTTACCATCTCCAAACATATGAATTTATTTTGAAGTTGCAATTAAAGAGTCTGAAAATTGTACATACAGTTTGAATGTGAGTTCCATGCATTAAATGCTAATTCTAACCACTCGATTTTTCTTTTTCTTGAGTATTTAAGTACATCAGTTTATTTATTTAGCTGCATTTATTTATATATTTATTTCGGATTGAATATAATGTCCAACCTGTAAGTTTATGCGCTTCGAGTTTATATATATATATATATGGATTATGTGTTTTAATATTCTTTTTTCTTTCAAAGACGTCGGCAGTAGCTATCATTTCCAAGGCAGTACAGTCACTATTAAAGTATATTGGTATCTGACGCCAGTCGCGACCTCATTCTCCATAGACTTCACCTTTTTTGCTACATATTCAGGTACGTACGCAGAAATACTTTATACTAATAGGACAGAAAATCAATTTCTTTAGTCATTTTCAAATTGTATGGAAGTCTTAATAGAAGATTGCGATATATTTTCCGTAATATTGCTACAAACACATTTAATGTACTATATCCGTTTATATCTCATAATAAATTTATTTAGGTGACCTGACAATATATTGCAGTGCTTATACCTCAATACCCATTCCACTATCGGTTCCATTATTGTTTATGTTCAAGGAGTGTGTACATGACATGACAGGAGATGTGTACGCAAGCAATTGATATCTTTCAGTACAGACTCATCAAAATGCTGGCAAACTTTAACCATTTTATCCACTAAACATGGGATAGTATTCATACTAAACCGAGTAATCAAAATACCGTATAGCGGGTAATTTTCGCAAAATCATTTTTTTTCAAATTTAGTTGTTGGACAGATTATAAAAATCTGTTGAGTTACATTCTGCGTAATATTGCATTGCAAAATTTCGAAAACTAGCCCCAATTATTTTCGACAGCGTAAACTATTTCAGTAACCTAATTTCAAATAGTCTCCACAAGGAACAGATTAAAAGACTTGACTGAGATACGAAATAGTTACTTTAACTAGGATTTTATATATGTCCGTTTCTAAAATGTATATACCGCTTTGTTCCATGTGGTATTTGACTCACATACTGTTTGTTTAGGATTGTAGCATGTCTTTTAAATATATTCAGATATCAACATAACATTGTTGTTGACGTGCTTTACATATCATTTATTATTAGTGTCAATAAAAAAGCCAAAATACAAAATCGGCACACGCTAAATCCACTTAAATAAAATATGGAAAAGTAGACAAATGAAACATGTGTAACATCGTAATTGTTAAATATTTGTGATAGCTGTTTAATCTACAATCAGCCATAATTTGCTGCTGCTGCAATAAACAGCTATACGGTTGTAATAAGATATGTGTCATATTATGCGGATACGTTGGAGCTATTTGACTTTTTACAAAGATAATGACAGTGGATGCTATACATAAAAAATAATCATTCATGATGTTTATTCTGTAGAAGTTGTATAAGAAATATTAAATTGCACGACACAACGACTAGCAAATGTCAGTATGTCTATGTTTTCGAACACAGAATTCAAAGATCCGCAAATCACTGAGTGCACAACTGTTATTTGCATCTGCTCTAGTATTGTTTGTATCTATGTCACATACAATATTTTGATGAAGATTTATACAAATAATAATTATAATGTCAACTACCTACATGCACAATCGATAAGTTTATTTTTTTTTTTTTTGTTAATGTTTTTCTTTTAGTTCCCCAACGTACCCTGTGCAATGTGAACGAACCCTTAACTGCCTCAAGAACTGAATACAGATATATAGCGTCGCCTGGATATGGTTATGGATGGTATTGGCATACAGCGTATGTATTGTTTTTGGACATTTCGCCTTTGCATACAATTCAATATGTTATACAGTCCTAATGGAAAAAGCCTCTTTCATAAATAATAAAAACTGTTTTTATCAACTAGCTGGTATATATGACCTTGTAAGTTAACCACAGTTGCATCTGTTGTGTATATTTGTATAAATTTACACATATACATAAGAAAACAAATTTCCAATGATTTTACATTGATTTGATTAAAGGTCAGTACAGAAGCTGAAATAAATATATATGCTTTGCCAGTAAAATATTTTATGTAATAAGTGGAGAGAATCTATGCTAAAAAAAATCTTCAATAATAATAATAATAATATCTCCTCTCAGCATCTTCCAGAAATTGCTGCAAGCTGCCATTTTTATTTCTATGCATAATGTTACTAGCAGCGATCGAATGACTTTCTTAATAAATTGTAATTTTTTAATAGACCAGATATGGTTCTTCTTTACTTTCTTATCTATTAATTCAAAGGAAATACATTTTATATTGCAAATGTAGATAATATTTTTCTCTGCCATTACATCATATCGATTTTGTCTTTAAATATATATTTTTCTTGGGCAAGCTAAGCATGGCATACATATATACAAAGTGACCCAGCAGTTTGCGTTACAAATGTTTCTAAAGGCATCATCATAGTACAACTTATAAGTACAAAACAATAAAGTGGAGAGTGAAATGAGCGTACAATATGATGACACAACATGGATTCCTCATAAGGGTGGGAGATTTGTTTATTTCAGCATCCCATAAAGGACTGATAAGGCATTTTATTCTAAGTCTATCAGCTACTTACCCATAAATTACAAGTTGGGGAATATCCATACTCAGCTTGCAATTATTTATCAGCATCATTTCCTCCAAACAGACTCTTCCTTGACCGCAAACAGTGTGCCATAATATATTGTGGGTAAAAAGTGCATGCCTGATATGGATAAACATCTCGTCAATATCGAGTATCCGAAATTCACGTAGGATATTACCTATTGATTCATATGTGCGGCGATGTATCAACAACTATTAGTAGTATAGAAAGTCTAGGTCCTGGACCAATCACCTAAAATTTTGCTTTTAGACTTAGAACCCTGAGACAGCCATCTAATTTTTAGACGCAATTTAAAAACAAAACATTAGGCTACACACACTGTTTTAAAGACTATTGGACTAAGATTCTAAATTGTAGCCTAAAATGTTAGCTTTCAACCTGTTTTGCAAAAATTATTAGCTGAGTTTTTAAAAGTATGACTAAAAGCATAGTTTTAAATTATTTTCACCAAAATTTCTAACTTTTAGTATGTAAATCTGAAACGTTTTGAAGAAAAAAAGACACCCTATGATCCAATCTTCATGACTTCTAATTAAACATTTTATCACATAAACTTCAAATATCCTTACTTTAACCTGATAATTGAAATTATTAAAATAAAAAACCAAAGATAACAATCCAATACATCGCGTAACAAGACGCCTACCCCCTCAGATCCGTCACTTGGCTTTGAGTGTGAGAGACCTTTATATCTCCAATTTTATTATTTTCAAATGCACTATACAGTGAATACAAATTCAGCAAATTCAAAAAATAAAACCAGAGACGATAACAATCTCAAGAGCTAATGCAAGAAACAGAAAATCAAGGATAAAAACCCGGCGCGTCGTGTAGCGAGGCGAACCACCCTCCCCCTCCCCCCCCCCCCTCCGGCGAGTGCAGTGAAACGAGAACGGGGCGGGGGGGAGTGTGTGTATACATACAGATCAAGGAATAGCGCATCTAAATCTGCGTTAGTCGTACTAGCAGCTGATAAAAGTCTTCATCAGTTCGTTGGAAAATAGATCGCGAAGTAACCGCCGTAATAAACAAAAGAATATAAAAAATAATATTTATGCAGAAAATCCTAAAATACCAACAACAGTACCCACAATTAAAACGCCATGATTCTTAAATAGAACCAGCGTCTTTAAATACAACTGATATAGCCCATGACGTAGAAGATACAGATCATAAAACAAATATGGTTGCAGGAGCTGGTGTAATATACTTTTTTTAGAAATAGATTAACTAGCTATTTAATATATTAACTGACTAGAGATTAACTTGTTAATCTATTACTAATTGTTTTTCTTACTTTCTTCTTGTTATTCTTTTTCCTACTACAAATAAACCTTTAGGTACAATTGCAAAGGACAGACTAATTAATGCAACAATTAATACAATCGCATTATCAGCTATTATAGAAAAAACTGTACCCTCTAATGTTAAAAATCAGCTTATTACAATAAGAATGGTACCAAGAAATCGTTTCTGTTACTTTTTGACCATTTTAAACATATAGTAAGCAATATTTATCATACCGCTTTTAATTTTGTCAATGCATGATTCAGAGCTGCCGCTACCTCCTGCTATTGTTAAACCTTTTACAAAATTTGGTAAGGTTTCACCAAGAGTTGCTACTATCATACCGATAGCTGTCAAAGCCGTAGAAATTTAGAGATTTGTCTTTGAAAAGGCGTTTTAAACTTTCACGCAATGGTATTTTTTCCTTATCTTTTCACTCAATGATATTATCATTTTCTAAACAGTTATTTCCTAGATCAGTTAAATGCTCATCTGCTTGTGCCCTTTTACTTTCATAAGGTTCTAATATCTCATTTGACTTATCTTTGTCTTCTTTTGCTTTGCTGAATTATATTTTCTTTTCTTTCTAAAGACGTCATACATATCGAAATATAATATCATTGACGCTATTTTTTTATGTATTACTTCAACGGAATCTACATATCCCCTTATTTCTCTTTCACCTTGATCAGTAAACAATTTATTAAAATTTCTTCTCGATTATAAGAGTTTTCTATTTATATTCTTGAGTTTGAACTACTTTAATAATTCAGTATTTTTTATTACTAAAAGTTACCATCAAATTCTATTGCATCATTTAAAAGTTATTCTAGTAACTTTTTTCATCGTCATTCATTGTATCTTAGGTGCATTCGTTTTAGTTGTTTCTATAGTTGTTTGTTTGTTTGTAACTGTTGAGTATAGAGGAAATTTTTTTTCTTTCCTTCATTGTATGTAGGAAACACGTCGACTTCAATTTCAGGACTAATAAATGATTTGTCCTGAAGATATGGTTTGGTATTTGATTCCATCTATTTGTTTCTTTCTCGTTAACAACGTAAAAGTTTAATAAAATCAGTTTAACATTTTTGTGTAGCAATAGAGTTAATTGATAACATTGTTTTTAGATCATAATCTAGGAAATTTGAATATCTTATGTGTTTCCATATTTGTCGAAATGGAAACAATATAATGTTGACCTTTTAATGCTCAATTAGCTTTAATTAGCTGATATTGTGAATATTTATGTTTAATCCAGGTATAATGTTACGACTCTATGGTCTAAGAAAAATGTAACAGAAAGAAAGTGAAACCAACAAATCAAGTAAAAATCAACAAGCAATTTATTACTAGATAATTAAAATGAAAAATCAAAAAGTCACTTACAGTAATGTGTTTTGAAATCCTAATAATCCAATAAGAATGACTGTTCTAATCACAAGTCCTAAATATAGAATGTTCCAAATTCACGGCAGTGTCCTTGAATGTTATGATGTGCTAATGGTCTCCAAAGTCCTGATGTACTAGAAATCTTGATGTGCTGATGTCAAAATGAAGTATTCCAAAATCTCTGAATAAGTTCACTTCCAAAAGTTTGTGAGCACTGTTATAATCCAATGAATATTTAAAATAATTCCTCTCTTAGAATTTGGAATGAATTTTCACAACTATAATAGCTCTTTACAAGACTGATGGTAATGTCAAAACTGAATAAATGTCCACCAAACATGGTATATATAAAGATTGGTCACATGACAGAATGTTCTAGAATATGAGTCATCTTAATGGAATTCTACCTGTAAACAAAATTCAACCTTGACCTTCAAATTGAGAAAACATATTGATCAAAACAACCTAATTCAAGGACACTAGTTAAACATGTTTTTCCTGATAACATTAAGATTTAAGCAAATATTAAAGTGAAGAAACATTTATAATTTCCTAAAATATTTATAATATTATATAAACATCATACATAACACCTCCCTTCATAAAGAAAAAGAAAGATTTATATAATAAAGCTTTCTTTTGAATATACATCTAATACTATAATAACCAAAATTACATAAGAACATGTTTTATGATACTGGACTTAATTACATCAAGCAATATTACATTTCTAGGCACGTGAGAGTGCATCTGCAATCACATTGTCTTTTCCTCTGATGTGTTTGATGTCAATGTTATATTCCTGCAATATCAAACTCCATCTCAACAATCTCCGATTTTTATCTTTCATTTTGTTGATGAAAGTAAGGGGATTGTGATCACTGTACACAATAATTGGAGAAAGAGCTGAGGTAACATACACTTCAAAATGCTGTAAAGCCAATATCAAAGCCAAACATTCCTTCTCAATTGTGGAATAATTTTTCTGGTGCTTGTTTAGTTTTTTAGAAAAATAACACACAGGGTGATCCACACCACTTTTGTCTTCCTGAATCAATACTCTACCAACCCCTACATCACTTGCATCAACAGATAATTTAAATGATTGGCTAAAATTTGGTGCAGAAAGAACTGGTGCATTCTTAAGCATGGCCTTTAACTTGTCAAAAGATTCCTGACACTTGTCAGACCAATGAAATTTGGTTTTCTTACTCAATAAACTTGTCAAAGGTTCAGCAATTTTGGAAAAATTGGAACAAAATTTCCGATAATATCCAGCCATACCTAGAAATCGCATCAGTTGCTTTTTACAAATTGGTACTTGAAATTCAGAGATAGCTTTGACCTTAGCTTCTATAGGTTTAACTTGACCTTGTCCCACAATATGTCCTAAAAATGTGACACAAGCATGGCAAAACTCACTTTTGCTCAAATTAATTGTCAGATTCGCATCACTGAGTCGATCGAAGAATTTTCGAATGGTTTCCAAATGATCTTCCCAGGTGTTGTTGTAGATAATGACGTCATCGATATAAGCGTCACAATTATCAAGACCAAATGTTATCATGTTCATCAGGGGTTGAAACGTTGCAGGCGAATTTTTCATTCCAAACGGTATGACTTTATATTGATAAAGTCCATCTGGAGTTGCAAATGCTGAAATTTCTTTTGCCCTTTCCGTCAGTGGAATTTGCCAGAATCCTTTTAAAAGGTCAAACTTGGTGACATATTCCGCATTTCCAATTTTATCAATGCAATCGTCCATTCTTGGGATTGGAAATGAATCAGTTTTGGTGACACTGTTGACTTTTCTATAGTCAGTACACATACGGAATGTATTATCTGGCTTGGGAACAAGAATACATGGTGAACTCCAGTTACTTTTACTTGGTTCTATGAAATCATTCTCCAGTAAATACTGAATTTCTTTCTTCAGATAGTTCTGTTTGAGAGGATTCATCCTATAAGGATGCTGTTTCACAGGCGCAGAATATACAATGTCAACGTCATGATAAATTTTACTTGTTCGTGTTGGAACATCAGGAAACAAGTGCTCCTAGTCATGTAATAGCTGTTTTAGTTCATTTCTTTCCTGTTGTTGTAGATGTGAAAGTTTCTGGTCTAGGTTCTTCAATATTTCTGAATTCCGAAGATTGGTTATACAAGAGTCGCTATAGTCTGATCGTATTCCATCATTGATATCTTCACTGTGTGGGACAGGTACAACTAAATTAACAGAATAATTAGCTGGGCTATCTCTGTCAAAATATTCCTTTAACATATTTATATGACAAAGTTGTTTCTGTTTCCGTCTCCCAGGAGTGTTAATGATATAATTTAAGTCATTTACTTTCTTTTCAACGGTATAAGGACCATAAAATTTAGCCTGAAGAGAATTTTGAGGTATGGGAAAGAGAGCCAGAACTTTGTCACCAGGTTTAAAACTCCTTTCCTGTGAATTTCTGTCATGCCTTAATTTCATTTTTGACTGGGTAGTGTGAAGATTAGTTCTTGCTACTTCACAGGCCTTTGACAACTTGTATTTGAAATCAGAGACATAAACAAGAAGATTAATCTTTGAATCTTCATTTGAAAGAAGTTTCTCTTTCAATAATTTCAGTGGTCCACGGACAGTATGACCAAAAACTAGCTCAAAGGGACTAAAACCCAACGACTCTTGAACTGATTCCCTAACAGCAAACAACAACAAATGAACACCCTCATCCCAATCCTTTTCTGTATCAAAGCAATATGATCGAATCATATTCTTCAAAGTTTGATGAAATCTTTCCAAAGCACCTTGACTTTCAGGGTGATAGGCAGAAGATTTAAACTGTTGGATGCCTAATTCACGCATAACTTGTTGGAAAATTCCAGACATAAAATTTGACCCTTGATCTGACTGGACAGATTTGGGAAGGCCAACAAGTGTAAAAAACTTCACCAAAGCTTTCACAATAGTTTTAGTTTTAATATTTCTCAGAGGAATTGCCTCTGGAAATCTTGCAGACGCACACATGATGGTCAACAAGTATTGGTTGCCTGACTTGGTTTTAGGTAAAGGACCAACACAGTCTACTATTATTCTACTAAATGGTTCATCAAATGCAGGAATAGGTTGCAGATGAGCCTTAGGTATCTTCTGATTGGGTGTTCCTACCATTTGACAAGTGTGACAAGATCTGCAGTATTTAGAAACATCACTTTTGAGTTTCGGCCAATAAAAATGATTCAAGATCTTGTGATAAGTCTTACGGACTCCTAAATGACCAGCCAAAGGAGTTTCATGGGCTAAATTAAGAATTTCCTGTCGATATGACTTAGGAACAACAATTTGATAGCTCACTGACCACTCGTCACCAGCGGGTACATCAGGTGGTCTCCATTTCCTCATAAGGACCCCATTTTTCACAAAGTAACACACTGGAACTTGTGTGGCTTCAGTTTCACTAATAGCCCTCTGAAACAAACATGATATCTCGGGATCTTGATCCTGTTCAACGACAAGGGATTGTCGTTTGTCATCCTGATTAGGACAAAGAGAATGAGTTGCCAAAAGAGGATCACTGTGATCAATACCATTTGATTGATCAATACCTGAGGAAAAAGTGACCTCATCAAAAGACTGACCAATACATGTGTCAGCTAAAGGAATAATATCCTGATCAACATCACTCTCAAGAGCTCTTTTTGCCATAGCTCTAGTAACTGCACAAGCAGGGTACAAATCAGGGATTTCAGTTTCGACAGGATCAACTTTCTGATCCAAACAAGGCTTGTCAGTTACAAGTGGATTAACCACAATCTTATCTCCAGCTAGGTCATTGCCTAGTAATAAATGAACACCCTCTATAGGTAAAGAAGTCACTGCCCCAACAGTCACAGGTCCAGAAACTAAGTCTGATGCCAAATTTACACAATGAAGAGGAACATTTACAAAGCCGCACTCTACTCCCTGAACAAGAACACTTTCACTTGAAGAAGACTCCTCAGACAAAGGCAAAGTACCTGATAACAAAAGACTCTGAGAAGCTCCAGTGTCCCTTAATATTTTAATTGGGATAGGTTTGGCAGAATCACCAATAAGTGATATAGAACCTTCTGACATGAATGGTTCATAAGCATCCAAAATAGAATCAGACTGGGGTTTGTTTGACCCAACAAATGTATTGCTTTCAATACAAGACCATGACCTTGACCTCGTAGAAATAAGAGCATTTGGAAAAGCTCTGTCTTTTCTCTGATGCTTATTTTTCAACTTGAAGCAATCAGAAATAACGTGCCCTTTCGTTTTACAATAAGTGCACGTAGGAAGAGATAAGGATTTCTGATCAGTCTTATCAGATGTTTGATTCCTAACAGTTGTGCTGTTGTGAAATTTGGAAGTACTCGAATGAGATTGAAATGGTTTTTTACCAGAAAACTGCTGAGAGGACGACTTATTGCCAAATGAAATTTTGTGAGTCAAGGAATAATCATCAGCCATACGAGCAGCATTTTCCAAAGTTTCCACATTCTGCTCGTCAAGTTAGGTTTTAACATCACTATGGATGGATGCACCTCTTGAACTCTTCAATTAATACGAGCTGTCTGAGGTTATCATAAGCTTGATCAACTTTCTTGGCTGAGCACCACCTATCAAATAGTTGTTCTTTATCCCTTGCAAATTCGACATGAGTTTGTCCAGTTTCTTTTCTGCAATTCCTAAACCTTTGTCGATAATCCTCTGGTACCAACTCATAAGCTTTCAAGATGTACTCCTTAACCACATCATAATCAGTGCTTTGTTGTACTGACAGTGAAGTGTAGACTTCACGAGCTTTGCCAATAAGTACACTTTGTAATAACAAAGTCCAATGCTCTCTGGGCCATTTCAAGTTTTCAGCTATTTTCTCGAAATGAAGAAAGTATTTATCTACTTCTTTTTCCTGAAAAGGGGGTACTAACCTAATATATCTAGTAACATCAAAACCTGAACTTGTATTTAAAGGAGTGGAGTGTGCTCTGTTTGCCAGTTCTAATTCTCTTAATTTAAATTGCATTTCCCTTTTTTCTCTTTGCATCTGCATCTGTCTCTCCTCTTTCTCTCTCTCCCTCTCCATCTGCCTCTCTTCTTTCTGCATTTGTATCTGCCTCTCTTCTTTCTCTCTCTCCATCTGTATCTGCCTCTCTTCTTTCTCTCTCTAAATCTGTATCTGCCTCTCTTCTTTCTCTCTCTCAATCTGCATCTGCCTCTCTTCTTTCTCTCTCTCCATCTGTATCTGCCTCTCTTCTTTCTCTCTCTCTCTCTGAATCTGAAGCTTTGCCAATTCTAAATCCATCTGGTTCTTTAACTCTAATTCCTTAATTTCCTGTCAGAACCAGATACAGGCTTTCTGTTCGAACTTAAAGCACTGCTATCAAAATTTCCCTTTCCTACTAAATACTGAATTAAAATAATCTTTATCTCCTGTTTTGTCAATGATAATTTTGCCTCAGACAGACTGTATTTTCGGGCGAGCTCGAGCAACTCATCCTTTCTCATACACTCTAACCCCTCCTGGGTAGGTTTTGAAATGAAATTCTGAACATTAGATGCCATAGTAAATGCTTGTTGGTTTCACACACACAAAAAAATTCTCTATTAAAAATCGTTGCCAAAGACCAAAAAAAAATTCCGAGACAAAATCAATATGAATTTCAAAAATAACTTTAATATCTCTAATATGCTTTAAAGAAATTCAGATCCCGGAACGACGAGCCGCCAATTTCTATTACGACTCTATGGTCTAAGAAAAATGTAACAGAAAGAAAGTGAAACCAACAAATCAAGTAAAAATCAACAAGCAATTTATTACTAGATAATTAAAATGAAAAATAAAAAAGTCACTTACAGTAATGTGTTTTGAAATCCTAATAATCCAATAAGAATGATTGTTCTAATCACAAGTCCTAAATATAGAATGTTCCAAATTCACGGCAGTGTCCTTGAATGTTATGATGTGCTAATGGTCTCCAAAGTCCTGATGTACTAGAAATCTTGATGTGCTGATGTCAAAATGAAGTATTCCAAAATCTCTGAATAAGTTCACTTAAATTCCAAAATCATCAATTAAAAATCCAAAATCCAAAAGTTTATGAGCACTGTTATAATCCAATGAATATTTAAAATAATTCCTCTCTTAGAATTTGGAATGAATTTTCACAACTATAATAGCTCTTTACAAGACTGATGGTAATGTCAAAACTGAATAAATGTCCACCAAACATGGTATATATAAAGATTGGTCACATGACAGAATGTTCTAGAATATGAGTCATCTTAATGGAATTCTACCTGTAAACAAAATTCAACCTTGACCTTCAAATTGAGAAAACATATTGATCAAAACAACCGAATTCAAGGACACTAGTTAAACATGTTTTTCCTGATAACATTAAGATTTAAGCAAATATTAAAGTGAAGAAACATTTATAATTTCCTAAAATATTTATAATATTATATAAACATTATACATAACAATAATATATTACTTATGCTCACCAGCATAAGCATGTTTTATAGGAGCTTAGATTGTACATTCTTCTGTCGAAAGATTAGAATTATCTAATTATGGTTCGATATCATCAAATGTTTGATTGTATTCCTAATCATCCCCTGTATGATATTTATCTTTATCATAAAAGTAATAAAATTCTTTGAAATTTTTAAATTTCCGCCCCAACACCATCTGCCATTTTACACTACTTAACTGGATCAATATCAACTCGAGAAAAAATCTACTTCCTCAGAAAATAGAATAGAAAAAGATAAATCCTGTCGAAATGAATACATAATGAGTGAAGAATACAAACTGGAATTAAAAATTAGTATAGTACATGGAATAGACAAGAAAGTAACTGGCAAACATTTAACAAAAAAGGAAATTTGATAAAATTGGACTCAAAATAAATGGCTACAACATATACAACATAAATGCTAGATCATCTAACATATCAAACACGTTATCAGATGAAAAAATACTGACTGTGACCTCATTCATGAGGTAAATGTTTTCCAATTAATAACTTAAATGAATTGCATAAGAGTTGACAGAAGACTGCTTAATACCAAACGGAAATATATACTTTGCTGTGATTTTATCTTTTAGGTTTGGATTACCAACATCAGCATTAACTTCTAGCTTGATAACTTTTGAGCACATTAATTTTGTAAAGGAATAAGACAAACAGGGCGTAAATAATAGCAAAGAAGTTACGATAGACTTCAACGAGTCATGCAATCAAGGGTCTAAAACGTTAGAAGTATTAATTGTAGTTATTTGTAACTTGAAAGAAACGATTACTTGAAACATTCCGTCAGGAGTCTTAAACAAGACTTGAGTAACTTTAAAACAAATTGAATAACTGTTTAGGAAAACAGTAAATTTGTTTGAAATTAATGCAAGGTGGCGAAAATAAACCAGAACAATCCATGACGTCCTAGGTTTCTAAATCGTCAGAGAAGATAAGTTCACAAAAGACAAAACATTCACATAGAGCTGATCTTGAAAGCAACCTGATATTTACAAGCTGAAGTATTGCAATATTTTCATGACGTTCGAAGATTTATGGTTGCCAACATCTGTGAGAAGAAATAATATAAAGCAAGGTATTATGAGTGAAAAACTGAAAATGTTAAGATCAAGAGCTGGTAATGCACAAAACACAGGTACAGAAACTTATCAGTTTATTGTATACTCAAAGAAATTTAGAATTCCACTCGATTTTAATTTCTGAAAGAACATTGCGTTTTTTATCCTTGTATATTCCCAAGAATTTGAGATTCATAATTTGACTGAAAAAACGTCTGAAGTAATACAGGGTGCAAACCAATATTACCAATTGGATAATATTTGTCTCCAGTACCATACGAGTATTTCTGATCATATGGCAAATTATGTAAGGGATAAGTACAGAAATTGAATTTCATTCTTTTATGATTATATCACAAGAGAGAGAATTATTGATGTAAATGCTAATACAGCATTACTAAATATACTACTTGGTTAATCAAGAATGAGTTCAAAAAGGAGTCCTGATACTGTACAAAAAGGACACAGAAACTGATCATGAAAAGTATTTTAACTCAGCAACAGAAATGTAATGAAAAGTGGAAGGATTACCAAACATGTTTTATTCACAGTGGTATGAATTAGGTCAGCAATTTCCAGACGCAACGAACTATTTATTGACGGGCAACAAAACGGCACTCAAATTATTAATATTAGCGTAAACAATTGTTCTACCGATGACCATTGTGCATATCTTGATTTAAGAAGCACACGTGATACTACATTGTGTGGAAAAGATATATAATAATAGTTGAAGTTCAACAAAGAATATATATGCAGATCAACAGAAAAGGTTACAGAGATGCATACAAAATGTATATCTATTTTGTTTCTGATGCACAGGTAAATATTCTGAACAACCAATTAAAATGTATTCTCTTCTAGAGCCAGAGACAGCGATTCCTGATTAAACACTGAATACATGTACCTAAAGGAACCCGATAGTAGGATTACATGTGGTGCTATAAAGTGTGTAAAGGCAAAGTTTGCGTTAGATTTGATTGAAACTGAATATAAAAACTATTTTAATATTGTTGTAATTATCTGCCCAACACGTATGTACAATAAGACTTAGAATATGAATTAGCTTTTTAGAGAAGACAATGCAATTCTAATAGATTCTGGAAAGGAATTAGATAAATCTCTAGATTTACTTATTAGCATATATTATGAAATTTATACGTTTTGTTCTCATAGACGATTTTGCGAATCTAAACGATGTAAAATGGAAAGCAAGCAAATTAATAAAACTAGCATTTAGTGACAGGCATTATCGAATATCAATATGTGTGATAGTTAACAAAACAATGCAATTGTTCGTGATTTAAGTGGGAACGCTAGGTTTATTCTTCGGTTTTACCGTGAAGCTAAAAAGCTGTGGAGTCTCTTTTTCTCGATGAACTAAAAGGAAAAATTGTAGGCTGATTAAATATGAGTAAAAATACATAGTTATTAAGGCGTGTCGAATATCCCTTTGATTACAAGCTGATTACTACGGAACTCTTAAAATTCATCAGCTAAAATGTTGCGTATCTCAGTTTCTATATATGATCACATCTTGTTACCTTTGAATGTTTATTATTATTATTTTTTTTAAAAAAAATTTGTGATCACTAAGACGTAAATTTCTCTGGTTATAACATTTTCTCTGTTCATTGGATCGGACATATAAAAAGATATATATGGTATAAAACGATCGATGTTTGGGTTTTGTATTCCTACAACGCTAATAAATTATAACCATTGATTTGCAAACTGAATCGGATATATATATATACATATATATATTTTTTTTTCTTTAATTAAATAGGAGGTGCATCTAGTAATTCAAGAGTAGTACTGGATATATAATTGTTTTCGAGTGTAGTACAAATTATATTACTACATAAATTAGCTTTATAAGTTTGCACCTAGCTTTAGTATACTTTCTCATGAGCTCTAGTATGCATTCAGAATGATTTGTTTGCCATACTCTTATTATTCACCTATTTAATCTGTATCGTATTCTTTTATACGGTCTTTGTTGTTCTGACTTTATAGATAAAATAATAGCTCATTTTCGTATTCTGTTATATGTTCATATTTCTTTTGATAACATACTTTATTATGCAAGCTCTCTTACATTGTTTACATTGCTTTTGATTTTTGTAAAATCTCTCTTTCGATTTTTGTTCATTACATTTTGTACCTGTTATACTATCCATGAATCTACTATTATTTTTAAAAGGTATAGTGGCCTTATGGAAGTGTATTCATATAATCCACTAATTAACGATTATCACCATACGGTAAATGAGCAACCTTATGTATCGAGAGATTTCTTAATACCTTTCCATACTTGTTTTTTCTCCAATATCAGTCCTAAAAGCATAAACCTTGCTTCTAAGACAACACATTCTTGTATGGGTGCACCATTTATCCCATCTTTGTAGAATCCAACAACTTACTTGTTACCTATTGGTATTCCATATATGCTTATCATTTGTGCAACCGCTTGTGTCCTCCAACTGTATATTGCGTTTTATATCATTGTAAAAGCTCTCTGTTTCAACATTAATGCATTGAGAATCTTATTTCTTAAACTAACTAATACCAAAGTTTCATCTATTATTGTTCTCCTTGGAAATTAAATATCATCTTGCAGCTTAAATATTTCTTTCATCAGTACATATTTTTACATTAGTTCTCTTTCTTAAATCTTTCGTCTATTTTCTTTAACTGAGAAAACAAATACACGTTTCAAAGTCATTGATTGCGTTTTGTCTCAAAGATGTATACAGGTCTATGTATGATTTTAGTCACGGCTCTTGATAGAATATATCTGATCTATGAATCTTGTTTAGTTTTGTTCCTATGCTAAAATATAACTTTAAATTCCGATAGTGAATAACATAGTTTTCATTCTTTAATGTGTTTAGTAATTTAGGCACTGAAAGTTTTCTACCCTTTTTATCTTCTATTAATTTATTTTGTAGCAAAGATAAATCATCTTCACTAGGAATAAGTTCTTCTGGTGCCAAAAGGATAATCTATAAATTGAGTTGTGCAAGCATGTTGTTATTTCTAATCTACCTATACAACTTCTCCATTTGTATAATCATCACTCCGATATATTACATTTTCTTCCTCTTTGGTATTACTTCCTCGTCTGCCCATTAAAATTCTCTTACGGACATTGGATGGTACATGGCCCAATCATACAAGTTATTAGGTTACGTCTGTAATAAACTCTTTTGGCTTTGTTCTGTCATAATAACCATACTTTCTTCTTTAATTTATTTTTCATCGACAATGTACTCATAATTTGCTTTGGAGTATCTATTTGGTGTCATACTTATTACTCCTCCTATTCCAGATTGAATCATTACAAATATGTCCTGATCTTTTAACAATTAGTACTTTCAAACTACCCTCATGAGCTTGTATTGGTGGAGGTAAAATAATGTGCAAGGGCTAGTTTACAATTATACATACAAACAGATTCGAATTCATTAAAAATATCACATTCCATCAAAGTATATTTCTTTTGTGTAGTAGTGATGAAGATAAAGATAATTTAATTTGAAATGGTTCATAGTATCTTTTACATACTGGCAATCCACCTTGTTAATTCCTGGTCCGGTGAGTTCTGAAATATTTTTGTTGATGTTGTATTGTTTCTGTAAATGTATCATTGTTTAGATTTTTAGCAAGTTGCTCTAGTGATTGACTCATAAACCTACAACTATCAAGAAATCTAATTGTTCTTTTAACAAAAATCTTCTTTGTTGTTTTTCTTAAATCTAGCCGCTCTAAAATATTTATTTAACGAACTATATTTTTCATCATCATTTGGTACTAATGATACTTCTTGTCCAGGATCGTTTTTACTTAGTCTTTGATAATCAGACGAGAATCGTATCCAGAAAAATTATGAATAAATAAAGCGGAATATACTTTGGATACTTTAGATATTTATAATTTAAATTAGATTTTTTTGTGCAGGAACCCTCTATTTTCCAGTTAAGTGATCACGAGCTCTTGCTCTGTATGCTGTTTAAGGCTTCCTCTTAGTTAATAATCTTCTTTTCACATATATAACATCTGCAGAATTATAATGATCTTAATCTTATCTAATGAATATCATTTTAACAGCATGTATTGGTCTTAGTTCTTGATCAACAGTTTCTGAAACTGATTATCAATATTCATGCAATCTAATTATGAAGCTTTCTCCTCAGTAAACTATGGGCTATTACTTCTTGTGTGCTGATTTAAAAGTAAAGACAAAATCATGATGGCATTTGTTTTGCTATTTTTATTGTCAATGACGGATTTCATTCATCATTTACAGTACCTTCAACATCACAATATATGGCAAAAGGAAGATTTAGTCGATTTTTGTATTTTATTTTTAAATTTAAGGACAGAATCCTCTTTAGACATTATGTCTACTGTGTTGTGTTTTTGCTGCATAATCTGTTGTTTTCTTGCAATATCGATTGAGAATAAAAACTTAAACAATCAAGCACATCTTTAAAAAGAAGTTTTTTCATTTCATCTTTGCTAATCGGAGATACCAATTTTGATAAATATGATAATTATCTCAGTTTGTAATAAATATTGTCAAGTCTCTCTCTTTCTTTTTGTGTTATACTAATTTATCTTGTACTTTGTTCTACTGGTTCATAGTCTTTAACGGATATATTAAATTCATTTTTCAAATCTTTCTATATCTTGTATATTTATTGGGCATATATTAAGTCAGTGTTTATATTGATGAAGATTATATGTTTGTGGTTGATACTGATGTTTTATAAGTGGGTTTAAAATAGATTATATTGCATAAAGAAAATATTTGTTGTCACTGTATATTACATTATATTTTTAATTAATCTTGTAGATCTACGTATGAATTGTTTCTTGTAATGGCTACTAATTGCTCAAATTAATCAACATGTAGAGTGAAAATATTTATTTGTTTAAAAAAACATTTTTGTTATCTACATATATTTCCTATCCGAATTTTGTAGGTAGTCCATTTGACATTTTGTGAACTTTACCTACCACTTCTTTTCGTGTGTTATGTTTTTAGGTCTTGTTTTGTTATACCGATGTGCAAAACCTACATCAATTAATCTGCTGATATCATCTACTATTCCGAGTTTGAAAGATATATCAAACTCAACTGAGCCAAACTTTATAATTTGTCTACCTATTGCTTTAAATAAGTATGATTCACCTTCTGTAAAAACGAAAATAAACCAACCAAGTGATAGTGATGATCGTCTACCTTTTCTGGTATAAATATGTATTCAGTTGGACGTTCATTAAATGGGTCTTTCATTAAACGAGTCTTGCAGCTTTCTTCTAATAATTGTTTTTGTCAGTTTCATTCACAAATCCTTTTGGTTCTCTTGCAGTTAGAGTAGAAATTAAAGGAAGTTCTAATCTAATAATTGGAATAGGAAATTTCTAATTTCCTTCTACTTCTTACTCTAGTAACCATACTATGCGATTCTACTGCTTGTTTTGGTTAAATTACACAAATAGCCTCCAATATGTGTATACCTTTGTTAATCTATTAGAATAAGAAACTGTACTAACGCGGCCGTTCATTCCTCCACCAGCTAGATGACGCAATAAATTTTGTAACATTTATATAATATTACGTTATTAAAAAAAAAATGTTTTCACTGTTTTAGTACTATTATCCATCAATACAACTTGTGTAAAAATTTACTTTTTATGACTGAACATTGATTCCCTTGTTACATTTTATTTCGACATTCACAGGTAAATATTGTTTAGATGTCTTCTCTGAATTTCTTTTTTTCTCCGGTATTATACCAATAAGATTTGATTATATTTGCACACTATTTACATTTGTTGTAGCTTAAATTTCAACGTACGATTACATCAATAGACTCAATTTCATTACACATATAACATATAACTTTTTCCATTGTTAATAACAAGTGTTTTTGCATACAAGTAGAATGTTTTAAATGAACTTAGGAGTAGTATAAATAAAATCAGGATCTACTTTAATGATACAACATTTTCTTTGGGCACTAAACTATTTAAAGATCCAGCATATTCCTTCCATTTTAAGAATGCATATCTTTTGGTATTTATTCATTTAGTTTTTAAATGTTTCTCAATCTTTGAGACGTCATCTTGCTTGTCGTACAGATATAACTCCACCTCGTAAAGTATTCCCTCAATATGCTCTTCCCCTAAAGTCTTCTAATTCACATAATAATGAGTCTCCTTACATTACTTCTCTCATCATCAAAACCTCTTTCGTGAAATTAAAAAGATGGCCTTGAGCAAAACTATACTTATAGTTTGGAATCCTGACTTTCTCATCTATGTTATAGTTGGGCGTTCCATATTTATCTGTTGTCAGATATCCAAACAAGCTAATCATACTTTTGACCTGTTGCAAGGCTTGATGGCTTCCATTCGCGACATGTCTATAGATCTGTGATATGATCTACTGTATCCATTAAAGCTATTTTTGGGTTTCATTTACCGTAAAATACTTCCATATTCTAGTCTTAATAACTCGATTTAGTCTTTCCACTACAGACGCTGTTTTGTCTGAGCAAGTGACAACGTATTCAGTATTGTCTTTCTGAAAGAATGCCTTGATCTTTACCTTAAAAATCCATTTTCTCCATTCAACTGCATATTGTCTAATTGTCTCTCTTCAAAATTGTCGCTAAAAGCGTCCTGTATGTCATCTCCATTTTTGGTTTTACTTTCTGGTCCCAGGCGTATTTGAGAAGACATCTTTCACTGTGAAACGATATCCCTGAATGTTATTGAACTATTGAGATGCTTATATCTCAACTATGTCTGCCCGGGACTGATCATATATGTGACGAACATAAACCCTTCTACATATGAATCTTGTTTTGCCTTGCTTGTGCAATGTGTAAGTATACTGTTTTATCAATCAGTCTTTACATTCAGAATGTTTTGTCAGTATTTGTTCTTGCTTCGCAATTATTCTCTTATCCTGTTTAATTGCTTCCAGAGTTGATTAATATTTGTTAAAGCAACTGAACTTTTAGGATCGTAGTATAAATCCCTGAAATACACTACTTGTTGAATGTATGTCATTTCGTTATTAATATTTATATAAGTTTTATGACCTTAATAATAATCAATGCAGACAAAATTTATCTGGTTTATTATGGTGATATGATCTATGTTATTAAGACAATTTTCTAAATACCCACCTCAGTATCCAAAGCCCCTCCCTGTGGATAATACATTGGAAAGAAGCCAGATATCACCCACAGAGAAAGGTCGCATCTTCTTTCCAGCTCAATTTTCCTACACGAAAGTAATTTATCCTCAGTTCTGACCCGAGATCTCATTTGGCCTTTATTTTGTTTGTTTATGTTACAAGGCTCCCACTTGCCTAAGATCAGCACCTCCATCGTCTTTCTGGCTTACCTGGGATGCTTCGTTTGGCGTTTAAATAGCAACTTATATTATTTTTTATTCTTTCTTTTCCTTTAACTTTTTAAAAAAAAACTGATGGTGTAGTGTTTTTGATCTTCTTTTTGCATCTAACTTTAAGTACTAAAGTGGTTCTTAATTATCTATGTAAGAATATTTTATGTAAAAATCTGGTGCTTATAGCAAGTGTGCCTCTTCCGTCAGTTATTCATACTATAATTTCTAGTGTGTATGATAATTGATTTGGACAAAAACAGACCGATCTATAAGACCAATGGTCTACATTTGATTATCAGGGAAAACCGATCGATACAGCTATGTGCCTAACCACCGTCTATATCTCTATACTATTAGATTCGCTGGATAGGGAGTTTGAAAAGAATAATGATGCGATTTGCTCCTTTTTCAACAACAAATATTGTAGTAAACTGACAAATATATCAAATCACTTGGTATGTACAGCTTCCTTGAAATGCATTAATATGCCGTCAACTCGTCTCATCGTTTTGGTTAAGAAAATTGAATTACTAAATTGTATTACAATTCGTAGTGTCCATGACACATCCGATGGAACCACTATTGAAATAGTGTCACCAGAGTGGTTACTTCACTGTGGGCTATAATATTCTGATAAAAGGTGAAACTGCCAGTTCATGTTGATCAAGCTATATATCCTGCAAAACACACATTATCAGTCACTGTCCTTAAGAACTAACAATTTCCGTATTTTGCTTTATATAGTTACAGCTGTACAATGCTCGTGACTACAGAACAACATTACTTAAATGACACAATTGTTATTCGGATTGACGGGGTGGATACTAACTTCAAGAATAATTCCTTGATGGTTTATCACAGTGGTTAGTCTCTCTCTCTCTCTCTCTCTCTCTCTCTCTCTCTCTATCTCTCTCTCTCTCTCTCTCTCTCTCTGTTATATTTTGCACTTTGACATGCATCCAAACAATATTTATATCCATTATACCTATTATGAAACAAGGAAACCGCAAGTTTCGAATTAAAACTGGTACTAAGGATTATGGTAAAACAGATTAAAGACATTGTCTGCTACTATTATTTTGTATCCAGCTTTTTAAGTGTCTAATCTGGACGATCATGCTGTAATTGAAGTATGCTATTACAATTCCAGGAAATATACCTAAACAATGACAAAAATCGTGTGTATTTATTGTAAAACCTCAATTTCATGAACCAGGATTTTTGTATATGTCACAATTCTTTAATAAATTGGCAATTTATATGTTTTAACATATAGAAAAGGATTTAAATTGAGATATGCATTTGCAATAGTTTAGTACACAATTATGTGGAAGTAATGCAGAATTAAGAAGAGTGAGCATGTTTAAACTTACAAGGTGTGCAAAAATAAAGAACATATCGCATAATTTGCAAGTCTGTTTTTATTTAATATTCAAAACAGTAGGATTAAAAGAGCTACTAATAATTGTTTATTGCATTGGTCAAGTTCTAAACTGGTCTGACACTGTCAATATTTATTACTAGAGAAAGCGAATTTGAAAAAGGAAGGTTATAACAAATAATATCTTTAAATGTGTTTGCCTCCGGTTTAAGTGAACTTTGTATCACTACACTAAAAATGTAATAACGTACCTTTGTAAACATTTCTCTTTTGGAATTTAGGCGGACAATCGTCTATCGACACTAGTCACATCACAACCCATTATTACAAATACCCTACTCTGACGTTCCAGTATGATGGATCATACTATGACCGTTATGGAGGTTTTTATGTGGCGTACTGGTCGGAACCAGAAGGTAAATATAACTTCCAGAATTCAAGAATTGAAAATTAATTGACTTTAATTCACTTGCGAATAGACCTTCATAAAAAAAACTACAAAGAATGTATTTAATAGAAAAATAGCTTACAATAAGACGTCCTCTAGGTATATTTTATCTTTTATGGAATTCTTTCGCGCATCGGTCTGTCTCCAATTGATTTACCTTTTTTAAACTTCACCCTACTTGCATTTTGTTAATGACAATAATGACCTAATGATTGTGCTGATAAAAAGATGTGTTTACATTTGTTTAGAATGCATTCGTTACAAAGGAATGTTTTGTTTTAGTGTATATTGAACGATTTGGATAAACAATCTAAAAGGAATATAATTAAATATTACGCTGTATTTTTCTCTTACATTTTTCAATCTATGCAGCAATTGAATTAATACATTCCAAAACGTTTATGGATTTTCCACTTCCGGTCTATTCAATGTACCAAGATGCCTCTGAGGTCGCTGTATTCTTTGCAAAAGAACCCCACTATTTAGGGATGAAAAATGGGATCATTTTGTGTTGCTCTAGGTCAGTACCAATTTTTAGCCATACTGTAGTATCTTTCTTCCCCCATATGAATATTTATGTAAAATGTTTGGGTAAAAAAAAATTTCGATCGCAATAACAAATATCCCATAGGCAATCTGATCTTATATGAGATTCAGCATGACAGGTAAATTAGAACAACTTTATTGTCCTACTTAGAAAATACATCTGTCCTTATGTATGTATATTTCCAAGCAACCAAAACAATATGGTTTCAAGCATTTAGTTATTTACAACAGTTTTCCACAAGAATCGTGCAGTCATTGACTGAATTTGCCTGACCTGTTTCTTTTTGATGTACAGTGTCACCTATACATGTACACTATGAATAATGGTATCACTTTTTATCACTGAATTAAATAAAATACTAAAAATTCTTTGATTAACTACCTCACCTTTCATCGCACTCTTAATCATGTTTGTCAAAAAATATAAATCAAGGATAAATGAGTGTTTATTATAAACCGAAATTACATGATTATTAAAACATTAGTGCTGCGTCTGTTACCGAATTAGACTGGAAGCTTGCCAAAGCCACTTTATTCATGTTCGAATACGGAAGTAAACAAAATAAATAGGCAAATTCAAATAAAAAAGCTCACAATCCTTAAATTCTTTCATTTAAAGATATCACGCTCTGGACTATGTCGGATCTATTCGCGAAAGAAATGTTTTGACGAAAATGAGAATCATTTAATTTTTTCCTATGAAAACATTCATTAATTTGACAAAATACACAATTTGAAGAAGTATATGTAGTAACTAAATATGTAAAATGCCCATGTTCTCAATTAGTGTAAAATTTCGGAATCTCTATTCAGCAATGTAATAGTTCAGCAGTTCGCATTGAACTGAAAAACAAAATCTAAGCAAGTCAACTACGTTTGGAAAGAAAAAGAAGAACAAATTTCGGATATAGAACCTGTATCAGAGAAATGGATGTGTCACTCGATAAATACTTCTCCATGCGAATGTTTCGAGTTTTTGAAGCAAGAAGTGTATGGATGTCTTCAACTATCTTGCAACATAGACGGCCATCCGTATTCCCTGGACGTGTTTGATTACATGGTATGTGTTTCAATTCTTTAAATGGCAATGCATACCCCTACGTGTTATAATTTATCCTAATGAATCAACACTTGTCACCTTCTGTCATTTGCAGTCTTACATGGATCAGAAGACTTTACAGCCTACCATTATTCGAAGAATAGGTCTCTCCGAGCATTCTCATATTCAAAGGTTCCTATACCGCACTTATACACCGAGTAAGTTTTCATCATATACACACTTTTAAAACTGCTCTACATCTTGGACTGTCTTCCTTAATCTATCTAACGATCTATCGATTTGTATGTTTCTATTTTATCATAAAACTAAGCAGCGTTGTGAGTGTGTTTCGTAAGGGTTTGTAAACTGCATAAGAAACCAAACTTAACAGGACTCACACTCAAACTGGAAAACAAGCCCGAGAGTTTTTAATGCGAACCATCAGGAATGATAATGCAGTTGACCATTTTCCACTATGTCCTTTTGGAGGTTAGTTGCTCAGAGGAACCTAGTATCATTCAACAAGATTCTTGCATGACTCTGAGAGATCGACGGCGACTGAGGGTCTGGTAAAGTTCTGTACAATTGATTGTTACATATACCCGTCGCTCATATTTGGTCGATCTCACACTCATGGGAAGCCGGATACAGCACTGACTCTCCGTACGGCGGAGAGACCGGCGGCGGCGTCAACACTTTGTTAAAGTTTTATTTAAAGTTTTTATGTGAACGTATTTCATAAATACATTGAGAGATTTCCATCATTATTGGGATGAATCAATATGAGGCTACGACAATTCATTCTACAATATGCTGGTTCGCCCTAATGACTTAGTGGTCACGGTTACAATCATAAAACATTTGCCTTAAAGATCTGGTTGAGGATTTCTCATCAGACAATATTCCATAAACCCCTTGAAAGATTCCCGTAATTCTTTGCACTAATGTTATGACGCTAACACAATTACTTCTATCCTCTAATAAAAAATGTATATGTTATCAAATCAGACCTACCAATTGGAAACATAATATACATTTTTCAAAAGTCCAGAGTGTCTAGTTCTGAACTCTGAAATTCAAATATATATGCTAGAATCCTAAACCAAATATATATAAGTACAAAAGTGAACAGCCAACATAAAAAACAAAGTTCGATGACAAATTATATCACTGTGGATTAGCGGAGCAGGATCAAATAATAGATTTAAGAACAACACTTGATAGGATTGTAAGCATACATGGCAGTGAAGTTTATTGTAACTCATATGAAAAGCGTAGCGTAGCAAGCAAACATTGTATATGTTATGCAATCAATACTTGATGAAATAAATACTTTTTAAATAGAATCGGATGAGCACTTCAGAAAGTTACTAAATGACGAATCGATTAGAAATCGGGTAAAGATATCGATCTTCAACTTGTATAGAAACATTTGAGATTTTTAAAAATAGTTTTTTTGATTCCGGTTTCCTATATAGCCTCAAACGCACGACCATGCGTAACCCTTCCCTTTATTAAAATAAAGTTTTCAAAACACATGATTACATTAAACAATCAGTACTAGTGATAGAGATAGTAAATATATTAATATAATAAATTGATAGTAGATTGAAACAAGTAGATCCGAACTCTTGAGTAGAAGCTATTGTTTGTAAACATCTATTTTAATTTTCTGCACATTGACAACTTCAGCTTGTTTTATTTCCTCATTGCTTATTATTACATTATGATCAATTGGGTAATTAGGCGGATTGTACTTTTTGAGTTATTGTATATGACCGCTCACCAGATCCAGTTAATATTATATTAATAAAATCATTCTTATATGTAAATTTGTAACATGGATGTGCTTGTGTGTGCGTGCGTTCATTTAACGACGGCTGCACTGGAGTTTTTGCATGCAGTTTATTCATACTCAATAAAACCCCTGAAAATATACATGCAGTTATCAATCATTAAAAGAGTATTTACATCATGATCATTCTCACCCAAGTACGCATTTCTTAAAATATTGATAGCATAGATAGCTTTTTTATTAACTTTGAATGCTTGCAAATAATTGGGAAGTACACGCGATCATAAGCTTTAACAGAAAGCAAGAAGTTATATAATCATGAGAAAGAAATGCATTACGTCTGTACAATGCAATTACAAATTACTGTGAAGTTCTCAGATAGTTCAAGAGATGTCACTAATTCATAACCATAGAAAACATTCTCTAATTTGTCTTTATACTAATGATATACATTGAACAGGTCAAAATAAACTTTCCTTAATATACAAGAAAATGACATATGCTCACCAAACGAACAGATAGGGAATGATGACATAAATTGGCTCATAAGGAACGTAACTAAATTAGAACATTCTGAATTCATTCCAAATATCAAGATGTTAAACTTTACCTTTCTGATTATATAAGACAACAACGGAATTTTACTGTGAACATTAACTAGAGACAGGATAAACAACTATGGTCAGTGCAAAAGAAGACACTTACTGAGAAATGGGGGTTTTCCAAGCAAAATGCAGCTCACGGAGATCTTGTTGTTAGCATAAAATCCTCTGCTCTACTGCCTGACCAGTACTGAATCAAATGTGAGTGTAAGGGTTATCTTTGTTCAATGCACGGGCAGCCTTGGTTACCAAAACCGGTTGGACTAGTTTTACTGGTCAATCTGGCCAAGACTGTATTAACATTAGGAGAAAATTGCATGACTGTTCTAATTCACTGACGTTAATAAGCAGTAAATAAAAAGGACGAGAAGTTAAAGACTCCTAACATGTAATATCGTGGCACACTTTTAAAATAAAATTAAACATAATACCTCTATTATATTCTCCCTCCTCACGGGAAATGTCATTCTGACGTTTGAAATTAAAACCAGTTATGTCAGAACTAAGAGATTCAATTTCATCTGAGATTTAAAAACTTTTAAAGTTGTAATATTTTCAATAATAACATCTTATATTCCATCTTTCAAGCCTGTGCAACAATTTTAAATATAACATTTCCTATCTGATCTTGATTGTGGAAAAATACGGAAGTCTGCGATATGAGCTGATGACAATCAAGTGTTTGTAGCCAAGTAGATTTCTTGATCAAATTCGCCGTCATCTGCAGTACAACAAAATCACGAGACTGTATCAAAAGTTTAGGTTTACGTTGACGCATAGAGAGTCTCGCAAAGATGTGAGAGACTTGCATTCACAAGTACTTCAGAAGTCAACAAACCATCCCTTAGAATTGGAACGAGCGGGTTCCTTCTCTTCCCGTATTTCTGGAACCGTTATATGTATTTAAGACATGCCAGTTTCTTCTTCTTCAAATAAGTCTTGGACAAAGAAGGCTTCTCTTTCTTCCTTCTCTTCGTTTCCTCTATCACTAAGTACTCCGTCTTTCTCAGAGTCTTTTCGCGTTTTTGCTTTTCTTTTCTTGTTTTCTAATTCCTGTGTCGCTGTGCCAATGTTCATTTCATGCAGATTTTGGCGAGGCTCCAAACATCTAACTGGAAGCAAGTGATTACTGTGCAGAGTTTTTTTTTGTTCCGGTGCCATTTTCTATCTGGACAACGTAGACATGAATATCAGGGTTTGTCTGTTCCATCACGCGATATGGCTCCTCTTCCCATCTATCAGCAATCTTGTGTCGCCCTTCGAAAGCCAAATTCTTCACCAACACTATGTCCCCAGGAGACAGATATGAACTTCGGGACCTATAGTCATAAGTCATCTTCTGATTAAGCTGCGCTTTTTCAGTTGTGCTACTAGCCGCCCGATTACACTTTCAGTCTTCTACGAATATCATCTACATAGGCTGTGTAGGTCGGTCTGTTTTAATCTATCTGGAGACCAAATGCGAAATCTAACGGTAAAGTTGGATATCTTCCAAACGTTAGAAAGAACGGTGACTGATTTTGTGCTATCTTGACGAGTAAAATTATAGGCGTTAACTAATGGAGCTGTATACCTTTCCCGGTCTAATTTCCTAGATGGCTCCAAAGTTCCAAACATGTTGATAAGCGTCTTGTTTAAACGCTCACAGAACCCATTCTCAATTGGATGGTATCGTGTTGTTTTCGACTGGACGTCACTAAGCAAACACAACTTCTGTATTCGAAGTTGGCATCTTGGTCAGAGTGTATGAGTCTAGGAAAACCACAATGGGATATGAAACCATTAGAAAGGGCATCTGCATTTATTTTAGTAGTCATGTTTTAGTTGAGATGGCTTGTGTATACTTTGTGAAGTGGTCAGTTATGATTAGTACATACTCATATCCACCTTTGGATTCTCCAACGTCAAGAAATCCAAACCAACATGTTCAAGTGGTTGTGTTGTCACGATATTTACTTGAGGTGTTCGTGCATATATCGCTGATTTTCGCCTTTAATATCCACCACAGTTCTTGACATAGTCCTCTAAGTCTGTAATCATACGGGGCCAGTAAAGGCGTTGCCGAACTAATCGAGTGATCTGTCTCTTCCTAGAAGTCCAATATTGTTGTGAAGTTTTCGCAAAGCTTCTTTTCTATATTACTTAGGAAACACTAGCTGATGTTTGATTTCACCGTCCTGTTCACTTTCTCTGTACAATATTCCTCGCCGGAGTACAACAGGGTCAAATTCTTTGACGAGTGCGGCAATTTCTGAGTTTGATGCCTGGGATCTCTGTGGTTTATCTCCCTTCTGAAGAAAAGTCAACACATATCCAATTTTTTGGATCTTGATCGGTGCCGACGTCGTCGTTTTGATCTAGATCACGTAAGAGCTGGTCGGTGGCGTCCTGAGACAAGTAAAGGGTTACTGTGTTTTGTATATTTCACACAAAGTTCATTTCTATATCTTCAGGATTCGAGTCTTTTCCATCAGAGAATGTTAGTCTAGAGAGGCAGTCAGCGTCTTTTGTTATTTTACAGGTCTGTGGACAATGCTAATTTTGTACCCCGCTAAAGCAGCTAACCACATGTGCCCTGCTGCATCTAGTTGTGTATTCTTTAGCACATATGTTAATGATTGTTGTCTGTGTAAACTGTGCACTCATTGCCATAGAGATAATCTTGAAATATTTCAGATATTGCCCATTTTAATGCCAAGAATTCTCTCTTGTGGACAGTATAGTTTTTTGTCTGTCCTATACAGTTGCCTGCTAATAAAAGCAACTGGTGTTTGAAATCCATTTTGCTGCTGATACAACACTGCACCAAGAACCAATCCTCTTGCATCGAGATGAAGAATAAATGGAATAGAATAGTCTGGATACGCTAATATTTCAGGTCTTATCAGACTTTCTTTAAGGCTTCGGAAGGCTTTCGTTTGCTCTGTGTCACAAACACATGGAGGAAATGTATCTTTAACAAGATTCTGCTTCCTAAAACTCGCTTTCTTCATCTCCTTCTTCAGCTTTCCAACAAACAGGGCATTGAGCGGCTTTGTCATCTTTGCGAAGTCTTTTATGAAACACCTATAATCGTCAATGAAACCAAGGAAATGATGAAGTTCATCATGTAATGGTGTCATACTTGTGTCCTATTATATCTGTTCGATGCTGCGTTAAACCTGTTCAGAACTTAGTAGGCATCATTTCCGGTACAGAGTAATGAGAAGCCAGACCTTTCTCTTTAGCCTTGTTCATCAGATTTTCTAATCGACAAGGCCATAACATCACGTCTTCATCTTCTCTTTGACTTGCACGGTAGAATTCAGCCATCAAGTGTTCTGCATCCTCTACAGTCCCATAAATGGTATCCAACTTCTCTAAGAGATGTTTAACACTAGTTTCTGAACCCAACCTCATTGCACCCTTTCGCGCTTCTCCTCTCAAAGATCTTCTGTTGGCTTGATGAACTAATTCTTGTAAATAGTTTCAATCAATTAGTAGACGCTGTAAAAATTTATAAGTTCACAGTCAGAAATAGCATGCTGACTCCTAGGATTCATCACCTACCAGGCCACGACTCTAATAACTGGTTGATTGATAGCTCTTACGTGCAACAAACCGAACGATTTGTTTCCAGGTGATGTGTGTTATACGCACATACGTCCATAACACAACAATTTGTATGAGCAGCATCTGTCACGCTTCACTGATTCCACATAATTGAGGTCCTTGGCCGAAACGTCAATGTACTCTTCTTACGGTGGGTACATAACAACTCATGGTCCTCGGCAACTCCTCGCTGGCAGCTCCAAAACAGGGGTGCGATGGTGCTTGCGGCCGTTCACTTAACGACGGCTACGCGGGAGTACTTGCAAGCAGTTTATTCATACACATTTAAACCCTGAAATATAGTTAAAGTTATCATTCTTTTAAACGAATATCTGCATAATGATCATTCTTACCCTAGTACGCGTTTCTTTAAATGTTGATAGCATATATAACATATTTATTCCTTCTGAATGCTTGAAAATAATTGGGAAGTACACATTATCATTAGCTCTAAATGAAAGCAAGAAGTTATATAATCATGAGCAAGACGTGCGTGTCATCTGTACAATGCAATTGCAAATTACTCCCTTCTTTTTGTAACTTTTAGCCTTGAATAGTTTCTATTCCTGCCAAGTGCAACGCTACGTTGATGTTTTGGCTTTTGTGAAGTAATCTTTACGAGTTCATTTATTTACCTTAAAATCATCTTGCATGCTCTTTTGTTTATCTTCCATTTCATTATAGTCAAATTTCGAAAGGTGATATAGGACAAATCTGAATCGGAACATAGGTTAGTTACAAGACGATTTACTGGCTTACTTTAATTAGTGAAGACTATTTCGACATTTAGTTGATGTAGAAAAGAGATGATTTTAAGGCATGTTTTGTGCGTCAAAGAGTAAAGATATAACTGAGTTTAATCAGAAACAAAGTATATGCAAACCTGAGTTTAAAAAATGTGAATCTTCAAGATGGCTAACTTCAACACTGAGAAGATTTTGAAAAGTATCGTATAATCTACAATACTTTATCGCATGGTAAGAAGCTACTCCTAAAAAAAACAACTAGTGTAGCAAGTGTAGTTCAAATCACCAATAAGTCATATGTTAAAATACTCTGAAAGAGATAGGGACTGATTGCGTAATAAGTGTGAGCTGAGTTCTTCCAGGGGGTTGGGTTGGGTTTGTGAGTTAACATAATTTTTCAACCTTGATATGTTGTACATGGCGGCCAATATATCTGGTGGAGGAGGAACCCAGGAAAACCCCGGGAAGAACCACCGACCCAAGGGAAGCTACTGGCAAGCTTTTTCACATACCCACATTGGCCAAGCCCGAGACTCGAACCCACCAGGACACAGGAGAGATGGCAATGATCGGTAATGGCGAGAGCCTTAGACCACTTGGCCACCCAGGGCTCCCACTTCCATTCGAGAACTTTTGATCACAATAGACTTTTATCTATGACGAAGCAAATGTGGCTGAAATATTGCTGCAAAGTTGCAATGAATTTAATAGCTACAAGTTTTTTTTCTGACATCATTTATATAGATTAACAAGGAAGATCGAAATGTCCGACTGTCAAAATTTCAAGAAAGTTTATGGTTTAATTGTGAATTTGTTCTTTAAGTGTTAAGTATGGTAAAATTATGAAGTAAAGTTTCCTATAAAATACCATTAATAGTACCTCATTTAACACATCCAATTGGTCATTTGGTTTAGTAAACGTAGTCTAGCCACTCATTTTGTCCTTACTATTTATTCCTGGTTATTTATTTTTAACCATTAGTTTTCTAAAGACACTGTTTCAAAAATAACAATCTATAACTTGCTTATTAAGTTAACATTAAATATATTCTTGCAACAAACAAGCAATCGTTCTAAGCAATTTTCTGGCGCATATATATATATATATATATATATATATATATATATATATATATATATATATATATATATATATATATATATCCTAGACAGCGAAAGTAGTAGTAGTAGTCAACAACAGCTTGTCTCATTGTCTCAGTTGCATCGAAGTAGTTTATTTTTCCCAATTTAATACGACCAATAAATACATTTAATTGAGATCATATTCACATTCATTATGTATTTTTACTATTTCATATATTACAATGTGTACAAAAGGGTCACAACAATAACACGACTACCAGATGTGGCATGTGGCAGAACAATTAAAATACCAAACGTTACATAGTAAATGCAATGAAGATTTGCTGTTATTGTCCTTTAATTAGGGAAGATTATTGGTTGGCCAGATATGTTCAAAGTTTATTGTGTACACCCGAGGGCGACCAGCTAATATACACCCTAATTCAAATTAAATAAAACCTTAACGCATATAGTGATAATTAAATTGATACCTCCTACTCCTCTCTCTCTCTGTCTCTCTCTCTCTATCTCTCTCTCTCTCTCTCTCTCTCTCTCTCTCTCTCTCTCTCTCTCTCTCTCTCTCTCTCCAATAAACAAAGATTTTTGTCCTGGCCACCATATCTTATATCTTATTTGCCACTGAGAAAAAGATGCTACATTATGTCGCCAATGTTTATTACAGAAATTATCAAGAATAAACATAAACATTGTCCACGATACTTGTGGCAAATATATATATAGATGGGTTTGTGTGTGTGTGTGTGTTTGTGTGTGTGTGTATCAATACCAGGACTGGAACTTGACATGAATGAAGCACAGTATGAATTTGAAAGAAATAACGTTAGAACATAAACCCAAAAAAGTTTACTGTTCGAAAACAAAAACACACACACACGCACACACACACACATACACAAAGAATAATAACTGACAAACCTGTTGCTGATAGAATTCAAATCTCGAAGATATGTAGCATAAGGACGATATTTTGTACCTAGTACTATATATAAGGCCAGACTGGAAATGTATTTTTGAAACCATTAGATTAGATGAAGCAAAGTGACAAATCACAATGGGTTCATCGCGTTACAAGACCTAAATATTCACTTCAAGCCCCATTTATAGAAATGCCACCAATACAATTACATGAAGAAATTCAGATGCCAGTGGCGGACACAAATAAGTCGTTTGATTAGCATGGAACAAAAGGAGAACATGTAATAAATGATTGCCAAGAAAAGCTAAAGATGGAGATTGTCATGTAGAAAAAAAATCTATAAAATAGAATCTCCAAGCAGATGAACAGAAGATTGACGATTTATAGCTGTATTTCGATAACAGTTGGACAGAGAGGAAAATTAAAGAGCACATATAATTGGAAACATAATAGATTAGGAGAGATATTTTAGAAAGAATATTAAAAGGATTAAAGACAAAGTTGTAAAGGGATTACTCTTATGTGAAACAATAGTTTACACATAGCGTGTAACAATATCTGCATTAGACAATATCAAAAGTGTACTTTCTAGCTAGACATGTTTTCGACATAAGATAATATATTTTTTACCTTGGTTCATATTATATTTGGAAGAGGAGGAGAAGTTTGTTTGTGTTGATTTCAAAAAGACGTTTGATTCAGTAATAGAGAAGACTATAGTACTCTTTTTTGCCATGTAGTTTTCCTGGTAAGATGCTTTTTATAATAAGAAATATATATCCAGGTATCAAAGCAACTCTCAATGTCTCTAAAAGCGACCTTAGTAAATATTTTGATTGTAATCTTGTAGTACAGAAATTATACATATTGTGCTCACTTTTCTTCTCTCTTTGTTTCAACATGTTGTATTGACATTTATGTATAATTAAGGTGGAAACTTTATTTTATTTTGGATGCAGAAGTAGAAGATAGTATTATGTTTCCTTGTAGGGATTATTTGTGCATTTTTGATGGCTCTAGTTTGAAATAAGAACAAAAATTTAACGATTGTGAACTTTGTTCAATAATTGGGTGTTGTGATTAATATAGATAAGATTATTATCATCGGTTTTGTGAATTTTTTTGCTTAAAAATGAGAAGTCGATTTGCTTTAATACAGAATGATAGTAACAACTTTTATAACTATTTGGGCGTTATATTTTCTGTTAGAATAAATGTATGCAAAACAGTTGCAAGCTGTGTTACTCAAGCTAATACAACTTTTATTTCCGTGAAAAAATTGATCAAAAATGCTTGGCTGTCCATCACCAAACGTGGCATTTAAGTTGGTTGATACACTTATGAATCCCATTCTTCTCTATGCTTCTTTAATTTGGTATTATAAGAACAGGAAAGTAATTGAAAGATTTAAGCAGCAAGTTTTCACATTTTATTTATCCGTTTGAGAATATTCTCCTATTTAGGGAGCTCTTGCTGACTGTGGTCGTTATAATGTCTGTGTAGATTATTATATTAGATGTATCAAGTATTGGTGTAAGCTGTTGCAAAATTATTGATACCAAAGGAAATGTCATTTGATGCAAATGGTTATCAACTGATCAGTAGATATACGTTTGGCTTTCTATTGCAGTAGCAGGATATTGACGATATTGAGGTGTTTATATTTTAATCTAACCAGAGGATTATGTATTGAAATTTACATGAATGGCATGGTGAATAAAAATCGATAGGAACCTGTAGAAAATTATCATAAATACACACACCTCCACTGGAATGTGAAACAGAGTTGTATCTTTTAGATAGTCATATAATTAGGTGAGTATACACGCTATATCTACTGGGAAATCTACCTATACATTTTGTTGTATGATGACATTAAAAGTTTGATACAGCTTATATAATGTGCACTGTGTTATAGAGAAGAGCTTGAAGATGTATTTCATTTCCTTGTGTATGCAAGACATTTACAGAGTTAAAGCGTAAGTTTTGCCAAAACGATGCTATGAACAATACTCGTATGTTAATGTTTTATGAATATATATGCAATAATATAACTGATATCATTAGGAAGACGTCGTAGTTTCAATACTTTGCATTCAAATTGGGGAAATATGGCTATAAGCTTTGTTGGAGGAGGTCTTATTTTAAACATATTATATACATATTAAAATTGATTGATGGGTGGTATGTAATAAGTTTAATTTCATTATATTATATAGTAATCTGTTGAAAGGCATTTGCTATTTTGATTTGGTTTACGTGAGTTAAGCAATTGGTTGTCTTAAACTCAGTTGTATGACAATACTAGGGCATTGTACTTGTTATTTGTTTAAAACTCTGAAGTCCGTTATTTCGGAACCATAGACTTCATCTTTAACTTTAAGACTGGAGTCCTCCAATGTTGTTGACGTGCTCTGCTGGTAAGCGGTAGGCGCAGCTAAATCCCATGGCGTCTGTTGTTTCTGTAGGTCCGACAAGAGCAGTGTTGTATCTATGTCTATCCCTGAAACCCATTAGTTACATTCAACATTTAGCTGAACTTGGCATTTCGTGTCTAAATACATTGAGCATCGATTTACAAACTTTACAAATTTACACGTATTCTCTGCTGACTTTTCTCTCTTCATTTGTCTATACTTTTCAATTCCTCAACTGTAATGCCATTGTAATCTTGTTGCGTTTCTGGTATATGGTATTTCCATTTTGCCATTTTCTCTATAAGTTTTTCTCTGCTGTCTTTCTGACAATTTACAACAGACTGCATCTATAATAACCGTTGCTTTGGAATGATTCTACGACTTATTTAATTAGTTTTATTTTAATTATTACTATATGTCAAATCAAATTAATGCAAAAATTATATCTTCAAAATCTGTATATCTTCAAACTAAATTTTGCATTAGAATTTATTTCATCCATGTGTGGCATAAGCTCTTCCTTAATCAACTGTTAGTGGTTAGTGTTGTGTCAATTGTTTGCAACAGAAGGTTGTATGAATGTCTTGAATTTGATATGGTAAAATCGTATAAAGATAAATTACAATGCTGAATGTGTAACCATTGGGATGATTGATTTACCTCCTTTAAATAAAAATTTAGAAGTCTCCGTGTCCCCATGACTCAATCAACATTGATGTGATTTTAATTACCCCTTTTGTCTTCAAAATCTTAAATATCAGCTATTTTTTTTCTTTCAATTATTGTCAGCCTTTTTGAAATGTAGTTGGACTCAATTTTATATTTTTGAGTGTTATCCCATTGCATTTTTCCAGTAATTTGTTTATTACCCTGCTATGACATTTTCTATATAGTAGTCGCCTTGTTACTGAATGTGATATCTTTTTACCCTCTGGAGTTTTAATCGAAACAAATTTACATTTTGACAACTTTTAAACTATGTATCGTCACCGTTCCATTTCACTTGTACATACTTTTCACCTTTCGTTCTTTTGGCTTCAAAATCTTTCATCTTTGTATATGTCACGTCTTAAATCATAGACAGAAAACACTTTGTCGTAAAACATGCAATCTATATCCTCTCCCTTCAAGTCTTCCAGATTGTAAATCACATGATCATTTCAAAATTACTTGCATGGTTTAAAATATTTTTTTCACGAAAATAATCAAGATATTCCTTTTCATATACTTGGTTTAGCCGTTTTGAAAACACTTCTCTGAAAACGAAAATTCAAACCAAATTTAGGCACTGTAACATTTCTGAACTTTTGTTTCGAAAACACTTTGTAGTGTTTATAGATCTTAGTTTTGAAGCATCCTCCACTGAACTTTAAACAGTTATGTTGCTATCTGCATCCAAACCGCTATATGACTATTTTACACGGTAAATTAAAACCATTTGACTTAATAATGCCATATTTGTTTTGTTTATTCTATTCGATAGCAGTAATAAACCTTCATCGTATTGTATTTATGTTAACTATGTAGCTTTACGTTTATATAGCTGTTTGTATGAAGGACAATTATAATTTTGTAAATTATAATTTCATTCATTTTCTGTAGACACAAAATGTATTATTTCATATTTCTGTTTCAAACATATGTTAGATGAATTCCGTCCTCTCTCTGTGTCTCGTTTAACTTATTATACCCACGAGATTATATATATATATATATATATATATATATATATATATATATATATATCGTCCTCTATCAAGATAATTAGAATTTATGTGCAGAAGCCATTTTATCTGCATATTATGTCCTCCACTTACAGTTAAATTGACATTTGACGTTTGTGTCCAAACATTCACAGACTTCTTTAATAACCTATGTGCAGACTATCCACACAGTTGGGACCAAGTTGTTGTGTAGAAACGATTTATCTTTCTTCAGTCACTGTGATATTCGACGTTGGAAATTTTGATCAAAAGATCAATGGACTTCTTTATTACGTGAAACGCAAAAAGATACAAAACGTCCCTGTCCTGTATTTGTTTTGCCAAAGTGACCTTGACCGTTCATCTCTTAACCACGAAATCAATAGGTTTCTTCCTTACCCAAAGTGCAATCGATCCACATAGATGATATATAACTCATGTTATTCTGGAGAAATTATTTTTCTCATTTCATTCACAGTGACCTTGACTTTTGAGTTTTTAAACCCGAGATCAATAAGCATCTTTTTTACCAGAGGTGCAAGCTATCCACAACGATTGGTAACTGTGGACGGTAGACAACTAGAGTTATTGCGGGGTAACCGTCATTTTCTTTCGATCACAGTGAAATTGGCCTTCAGCATTTAACCTCAAAACCGATAGAATTCTTCCGTACCGCAAGAGCAAGCCATGCACAACGTTTGGTAACTGTAGATGGTTGACAACTTGAGTTATTGAGCGAAAACTAAATTAGTAATATACGAACGGACAGACGGACGGACTGACATCATAGCATACAAGGATCCACCTTATAACAGATGGATAAAAAACAGAAAACTTACCCCACAAAAGTCAGATATTCGTCATTCACACACAATTTCATTTCTTGTATCTTAAATTTAGAAGCAGCGATAGTTAACTAAACAGAAACAGCGGAAGTATCTTTATCAAATCAACTACGTTCCTATATGAATGAAATGCTACTAAAAAGCTGGAACATATTTGTACACAGCTCTTTTGTTTCATGTCATTTATCATCTTTATTTGTTGGTAAAAGATTCAAAAATCAGTCAACAATTAAAGCATACGATGCGGTCAATTAGTTTCATGGGACTGATACAAATGTGTATGCATCTTTTTTTCGTCTGATTTATGTGCGTTTTCTACAAGATTGAGTATCGGGCAATGCGTATTCTCCAGACATCACGGAGATTATAATCCAAACATTACTAAGTTCAATTACCGTTCAAAAATGTATTTAATATACTTTCTAATTCCCTCTATTTTATCTTAGGGGCAAATATACATACACAGTGAATCCGGCCGTTGGCAATGGTGATCAAGTGGTACTTTTTGTGGATTCTTACAACAGGAGTAATCTCACTTACTTTACTGTTAACGATGCAGGTAAGCATATAATGACAAGTCTATTATAATAATAGAGATAAATATGCTTATTCTTTAACAAAAATGTCCCTAAGATGGTAATTGGTAGAAACGTTAAACATAACTGAAATAGCGACTATTTTAAATAATGTATCAGTTTTATTTTTCGTTAAGCATATTTTTTTATCTTGTCCAAATTTGGTGCAAAAGGTATTTGAAAATAACAATTACCCAAAAACAGTATTCTCGTATAAAAATCGTTTCTCTCTCTCTCTCTCTCTCTCTCTCTCTCTCTCTCTCTCTCTCTCTCTCTCTCTCTCTCTCTCTCTCTCTCAGGGGTGAAATTGCTAGACAATTGTAAAGTTCCACAATTAACCATCTTGTTATAAATACTGAG
Source organism: Margaritifera margaritifera (assembly GCA_029931535.1). Lineage (NCBI taxonomy): Eukaryota > Metazoa > Mollusca > Bivalvia > Unionida > Margaritiferidae > Margaritifera > Margaritifera margaritifera. The sequence goes on from JAQPZY010000482.1 coordinate 103,445, forward strand.
AAGAAGCATTAGAGAAAGCAACGTCCATCAGAATAATCCAAAGAATATTTCTGTCGAGACGCAGTAATATTTCTTTATCATCATCAGTTCACAATTATATAGAACACGATGATTACACTGTATCAAGAACAAACAAGATCGGCGGAAGATTTTTATTTTCTTAGCTTCGTACTAGTAGCCGTCATTTTTTAGGTCCAACGCTGGCAAAAGTCAAATATAGTCTCCCTTGTCAGTAACTTGTGCTGCAAGAAATATTAAGTCAGGCCGATTTCTTCAGTCTTTTGCTACAAACTGAAATATTCCTTTATATTCAGAAATCTATTCATGGACAGAAAGAAGGATGAATACATTATTGTTTACATCAAAGTACACGGCGGAATTTCTATGCAAACAGAACGCCACCAATTGGAAAAAATGTAAATTACCTTTTTTTTTTCTTAGCATCAGCTTACCATAGTCAAAGTAACTGTAAAAGAATAATTCTTGTCGAGACGTTTTTAGTCCTTCGATCGCGTAGATTAAATTTATTCAAGAACATCTAATGATATAAAGAGAAATACTGAAGGTAAGGACAAAATAAAGTAAATATTTAAAGGAAAGAAGAAAGTAAATATTTAACAAAAAACATAAGGAATACCTTGATGTATTGAATTTTTAGCAAATTCGTTACTGAATATTTCTGGGGAAATCTCTGTACAGAAAATGTTTGAAGGAATCTGTACTAAAAGTATTCTTATGATGTATATTTATAGACTTAGAAAATACTACGATGGCACAGTCTAAATAAATAATCAAATTATTCAAGAAAAATATGTAAGAACGAATCTACGCTAGTTAAGGAAAAGTTATAGTTGAAAGGAATAATTCCAGTCAGTAGGTACTATATGTGAATTTTGGGGCCACTATTTACTTTAAAATCTGGGAAATTAACATTGAGGCTATACTTGTTAGAATTTGTCGTGGGGTACTTAGAGTGATCATCACACGTGTGTGTATTTCTGTTTGTGCATATTATCCTATTCATACTAAAAAAACAAAACAAATAAAGGGACACTTACGCTTTTTTTTGGTATATTGTCATGAATTACAATGACATTTTAAATACATCACAAAATTCCATTATTTACTAGCCAGCACCGGCACTATACCATTAACGCTCCGTTCGGAGTGACCATCACCCAGTTATATACTATCCATCACCTACACTATAACATCAACACGCCGTTTGAGGTGATCATAATCCAGTGATATACTATCTTAAACCCAGTTATCTACTATCCAACGCGTCTTTTCGAGTGTCTATTAGCCAGTTATTTACTATTCATCACTCAGTTATACACAAATCCGACACGAACACTTTACCATCAGAACGCCGTTTGGAGTGACCAACACCCAGTTATCTACTATCCAACACTCATACTATGTCATCAGCACGCCAATGGAGCGACCGATATCCCACATCATACCATCTACACGCCGTTTGGAGTCACCATCTCCTAGGGATGTACTATCCAACACGCAGTTATCTACTATCTAACACTCATACTATGTCATCAACATGCCAATGGAGCGACCAATATCCCACATTATACCATCTGCACGCCGTTTGAAGTGACCATATCCCAGGGATGTACTATCCAACACGCAGTTGTCTACTATCCATCACCCCGAAATTTACTTTCCAACTAAAAGGGGTAGGAATATACACAAACCATACTACAAATACACAGATATGCTATCACATAAGAGACTAGGATAAAACAAGAAGGGGAATGACATCACACACACACACACACACACACAAACACACACACACACACATGCTATTACACAAGAGCAAGGCTAGGGATGTTTACACACACTATACCCATAAACATACGTATATACTATCACGTTAAAGGGTAAGGGTGTTATGAAATTTGTTGTTTTTGCTGTTTGCTATCCTAGAGGGTGTCTGCCATGTTGCTTAAGACAAGTTGTAAAGCTTGCACTAACTCTGAACTTGTTTTAGTAGAATTCGAAACTTCTAGACAAGAAATAATTTTAAAGAAACTTTTACTATCGTTAGCTGATGCTAAGAACAAACGATGGTGGCGTTCTGTTTGCATAGGATTTCACCACTTTTATGTAAAGATTTGTGTATCCGTCATTCTTTCTTTCCATCAATAGAGTTCTTAATATAAAGAAATATTTTCTGTTTGTATCTACAGACTGAATAAATCTGCCTGACTTAACACTGAATATATTTTGCAACGCAAGTTGCTGACAAGGGAGGCTATTTTGACAACTGCCAGTGGTGGACATAACAAATGACGATTACCAGTACCAAGTCAAGCAATAAAATATCTTACGCCGTTCTTATTTGTTTTTTTATACATTTTAATCATTGCGTTCTATAAAAGGAATGCTGTAAAAAAAGAAAAAGTGCACTTTAAGTTAGGTTTGTGCCAGATAGAAACGATGTCATTTTTGTGGTCAAGTAGTCGAGGTGGATAATCAATGTTATATTCCAATATATGACAACGAACTTGATGAAATATTGAATGATGATCAGAACAAGAAAAAGAAACAGTACCATCGTGTGGATTTTCTTTTTTTTTTTACTTTGAATATTCTCATTCCAAACTTTTTTGTGGCTCATTGCACTTGCGAGAAGTGCATTCAAGAACCTTTATTTCATAACTGTGAACAATATTCTTGCCTTATGCAAAATCGAATGGAGTGTCTGTGTGGGGTTTTTTTTCCAGAGCTTTACATATACGCTTAACAAAGAAAAGGATTGTATAAACCACGCAATTCAATCCTGCGATATTTCTTTTTAAAAAGCTCTGATTTAATATGGTTGTGATTTTCGGAATGTGTTCTTGATATTTCAAAAGGAACGTATACCAACAACATAAGTCGGTATGTCTTGTTTTGGTTTTGTTAAGTATGAATAAGTTATTCACACATGCCCACTTTAAGATACTCGGTTCTCTCTCTCTCTCTCTCTCTCTCTCTCTCTCTCTCTCTCTCTGTTTCACACACACACATACACGTGAGCTTATATAGAACGATTTAGATTTATATTATAATTGTGCTGTTCAGCTTCAAGACAACACACACTCTCTCTCTCTCTCTCTCCGTCTTTCTCTCTCACTTTCTCTCCCCTTCACTCTCTCTCTCTCCGTCTTTCTCTCTCACTTTCTCTCTTCTTCACTCTCTCTCTCTCTCTCTCTCCCTGACATACCCGTTTCTCTTTCTCTCTTTCACACACATACTTGCACTTGAGATTCCCATATTAGGATACCACAACGTCTTCTTCATGCTCTCTCTGCTGCACAAACAATCCCACATATACATTGATAGAGAGACAGATATAACGATCTTCCGCTCTCTCTGTTTCACACACACACACACACACACACTTCCTATAAAATGATTTCGATTTAAATAATAATTGTATCTGTTCCGCTTTAAGATACCATTCTCTCTCTCTCTTTCTCTCTCTCTCTCTCTCGCTCTCTCTCTCTCTCTCTCTCTCTCACACACTCTGCTTTACAAAAATGCACCCACATTGACAGACAGACACACACACACTTTTGTTTGGTCATTTTCAAAAACGGAGACCAAGATTAACTTCAGCACACTAAATTTTGGCAAAACTCTCTGCGCCTAGATCTTTAAAAAATATCCAACTGTCACAAGTATATTGACTTTGGGTTTAAGAACAAACGTCGGTCTGGTGTTTATCAATCTACAATGGTTTTTCTTCAATTTGTATCAAAAGTGATGAATGAAACTTTGACCCAACAGTACGCTAGTAGAATTGTAGCATAATCAAGATCTGGCACAGGCCAACAATTCTACCTGACATGGTTATCAGAAAATAATAAATGAAAAATTTACCAACTTTGAATTTGTCACCGAGAGCATTTGCTTGATTTAATACTCCGGTCAAATGGCGGCCTAATGTTAATTTAGAGTTAGAGGCTAGAAATGTTTGACCCTGTTTAACATGTGACTCAAGTTAGAGTGTCAAGAGTCGGTCTATGCTACTAACAGTTATACGATTCTGTATTTGATAGTTTGAACCTATTTTATGTATTCATAAATGAGTAGCATTTCTAAATATACAAGCATATAATATGTAAAAAGTATACATTAGAAGAAAAAGGGAAAGAAGAAGAGAAGGAAAAGCCTGAGGGAGATAAGTTTCATTATTTTAATTCGTTTTACCAATTATGGTATCTGTATCTACACCAATCGGATTAAAACTGAGATCTCCGACCTAACGGAGATGTAAATGAAGGGAGCCGATAGACGACCATATTCTGGTTACCAGTGGAATTACACATCCACTTTCTTTGAGTAGCCCATCAGAACAAGCGTTGTATTTGCCGATTGGATCAGTTTTCTACCACTCTAAGCCTAATTTCTGATCAGATTTGTATAGGATTTGGTAAGTCAGATAATTGTTTTTAGCACTGGTATCTAAGTATAACGATTTCGCCACATATTAAATTATCTGCAAGAAAAGGATTTTCTTTATCAAGAACATCTTTTTGGCAAACTCCATGTTCAAATTTTTGTATTTATTTGTGGAGAATTATTGCTAAGAACTTAACCCCATTGAAACGTCTTTAATATATTTAAGCAATCTTGATATGTATAGTAAAATAGAGTTCAACAGTTTCTACTATTGTCATACTAATTTGCCTGAAATATTTGACGTGTATATGCTATCGCATGTATTCTGCATTATTTTAAGGCATCTCTTGTATTCAGAACCAAGACTCACTCATTATTTTAAATGTATTAGTTGTGTTTTCAGATTGTAAAATTAAAAGAATAACCGAATATGCATTCGCCATGAAACACTTCCAAGTTAAATAACTAAGAGCAAAGGAACCCATGAATTTAAAAGGTCCTGGAAAATTATATAGTCTATTAAGCTGATCGTTTGGTAGGAATCGAACCTGCAATCTTCTGATAATAAAGTCAACGCCGTAACCACCGATCAATCGCAGCTCTATTTGTGGGGTTTCCAATGATTTCCAAGTAATGTCTCCAGAGTCGGGCCACTGGTGGGTACGGAATGACCCAAGAATCCATGCTGACTGCACAGATTAATACATCTTGTAATGCCATGTAAGGTTATGCACTTTAAGGATGAGGCTATGAACAGTTTCTAAGTTATGAATCAGAGCTTAGTCCCCATAGGGCAAGAAGTGATCCAGGGTATAATCCTGGTTGTGTAAATTAATTGTCTTTTTATTCCGGGAAAATAATTATGTAGTCAAGGAAACACAATAAATAACGCCAACGATAATTTGGAATGTAATAACTATATGATCCAAGCTCTTCTTCCCCCTCTATAGCTCAATACGAGTCTGAATTTGTATTCAGAAACTTACATATCTCAAATACACTATTGAGCGGTATTAGGTCTACTTGGGCCTCTTGTTTCAATTAATAACTAAAAGGTACTTTTGCTGGTTATGCTAACGTCTTTCTTGGGTAAATATTTTGTCCGCTACGCCAAATATAGCATCATGAGTCACATAGGTGCTTTAAAAAATTAAAAATAAAACTGCACATATCTTAAATTACCAAATTATATTTATTTGTTAAAATCCCCAAAGTTAAAATTTGCTTCACTACACCGCGTCCGTATGGAGATGGATAGGAACTTAAATAAGTGGAAGTTTTAAGGCGAAACATTTCATCCATTTTATATGATGGCGAAATCTCTTTGGGAAGTGTCTTTGATATTGTCCATTTCTTCGATTTCCTCATTTTCATATTGCACGGAAGTCCTAATGGGAAAGCATAAGATATAATTAATGATTGATACGGAAGTCTTAATGGGAAAGCATAAGATATAATTAATGATTGATACGGAAGTCTGAATGGGAAAGCATAAGATATAATTAATGTTTGACACGGAAGTCTTAATGGGAAAGCATAAGAAATAATTAATGATTGATACGGAAGTCTTAATGGGAAAGCATAAGATATAAGTAATGATTGATAAGGAAGTCTTAATGGGAAAGCATAAGATATAATTAATGATTGATACGGAAGTCTTAATGGGAAAGCATAAGATATAAATAATGATTGATACGAAAGTCTTAATGGGGAAGCATAAGATATAAATAAAGATTGATGTCTTATCACTCATCCTAGTATTAGGTACAGCTGTATACCGAACAAATTTTACTTAAATGAAATTGCTGCCAGTACAGTATTAAGTACAGCTGTATACCGAACAATTTTAATTTCATGAAATTGCTGTAAAAAGCATCTCATTTTCTTGTTATCATCTCCAAAGGTTTGATGAAAAACATAGGAATTTATTTTGAAGTTGCAATTAAAGAGTGTGAAAATTGTACATACAGTCTGAATGTGATTTCCATGCATTAAATGCTACTTCTAACCACTCGCTTTTCCTTTTTCTTGAGTATTTAAGTACATCAGTTTATTTATTTAGTTGCATTTATTTATATATTTATTTCGGATTGAATATAATGTTTATGAGTTTCGAGTTTATATATATATGGTATATATGGTATATATGGATTATGTGTTTTGATATTCTCTTTTCTTTCAAAGACGTCGGCAGCAGCTATCATTTCCAAGGCAATACAGTCACTATTAAAGTATATTGGTATCTGGTGCCAGTCGCGACCTCATTCGCCATAGACTTCACCTTTTTTGCTACATATTCAGGTAAGTACGCAGAAATAGTTTATACTAATAGGACAGAGAATCAATTTCTTTAGTCATTTTCAAATTGTGTGGAAGTCTTAATAGAAGATTGTGAGATATTTGCTGTAATATTGCTACAAACACATTTAATGTACTATATCCATTTATATCTCATAATAAATTTATTTAGGTGAACTGACAATATATTGCAGTGCGTACACCTCAGTACACATTCCACTATCGGTTCCTTTATTGTTCATGTTCAAGGAGTGTGTACATGACATGACAGGAGGTGTGTACGCAAGCAATTGATATCTTTCAGTACAGACATCAAAATGCTGGCAAACTTGAACCATTTTAGCCACTAAACATGGGATATTATTCATACTAAACGGACTAATCAAAATACCGTATAGCGGGTAATTGTCGCAAAACCATTTTGTTAATATTTTGTTGTTGGACAGATTATGAAAATCTGTTAGAGTTACATTCTGCGTAATATTGCATTGCAAAATTTCGAACACTAACCCCTAATTTTCCGATTCCACCAATTATTTTCGACAGCGTAAACTATTTAAGTAACCTAATTTCAAATAGTCTCCACAAGGAACAGATTAAAATACTTGACTGAGATATGAAATAGTTATTTTAACTAGGATTATATTATATATGTCAGTTTCTAAAATGTATATACCGCTTTGTTCCATGTGGTATTTGACTCACATACTGTTTGTTTAGGATTGTAGCATGTCTTTTAAATATATTCAGATATGAACGTAACATTGTTGTTGACGTGCTTTACATATTATTTATTATTATTGTCAATAAAAGAGCCAAAATACAAAATCGGCACACGCTAAATCCACTTAAATAAAATATGGAAAAGCAGACAAATGAAACATGTGTCACATCTTAATTGTTAAATATTTGTGATAGCTGTTCGATCTACAAGCAGCCATAGTTTGCTGCTGCTACAATAAACAGCTATACGGTTTTAATAAGATATGTGTCATAGTATGCGGATACGTTGGAGCTATTTGACATTTTACAAAGATAATGACAGTGGATGCTATACATAAAAAAATAATAATTAATGATGTTTATTTTGTAGAAGTTGTATAAGAAATGCTAAATTGCATGACACAACGACTAGAAAATGTCAGTATGTCTATGTTTTCGAACACAGAATTCAAAGATCCGCAAATCACTGAGTGTACAACTGTTATTTGCATCTGCTGTAGTATTGTATGCATCTATGTCACATACAATATTTTGATGAAGATTTATACAAATAATAAGTATAATGTCAACTACCTACATGCACAATCGATAAGTTTATTTTTATTTATTTTTTTAATGTTATTTTTTAGTTCCCCAACGTACCCTGTGCAATGTGAACGAACCTTTAACTGCCTCAAGAACTGAATATAGATATATAGCGTCGCCTGGATATCGTTTGGGATGGTATTGGCACACTGCGTATGTATTGTTTTTGGACATAACGCCTTTGCATACAATTCAATATGTTATACGGTCCTAATGGAAAAAGTCTCTTTCATAATTATTCAAAACTGTTTTTATCAACTAGCTAGTATATATCACCTTGTAAGTTCACCGCAGTTGCAGCATTTGTGTATATTTGTACAAATGTACACATATACATAAGCAAAACAATTTCCAAAGATTTTACATAGATTTGATTAAAGATCAGTACAGAAGCTGAAATAAATATATATGCTTTTGCCAGTAAAATATTTTATGTAATAAGTGCATTTAATCTATGCTAAAAAAAAAACGCTTCAATAATAATAATAATAATATCTCCTCTCGACATCTTCCAGAGATTGCTACAAGCTGCCATTTTCATTTCTATGCATAATGTTACTAGCAGCGATCGAATGACTTCCTTAATAAGTTGTAATTTTTTAATAGACCAGATATGGTTCTTTTTTACTTTCTTGTCTATTATTTCAGAGGAAATAATATTTATAATGCAAATGTAGATAATATTTTTCTCTACCATTAAATCATATCGACTTTTGTCTTTAAATATATATTTTTCTTGGGGAAGCTAAGCATGGCATACATATATACAAAGTGACCCAGCAGTTTGCGTTATAAATGTTTCTAAAGGCATCATCATAGTACAACTTATAAGTACAAAACAATAAAGTGGAGAGTGAAATGTGCGTACAATATAATGACACAACATGGATTGCTCATAAGGGTGGGAGATTTCTTTATTTCAGCATCCCATAAAGGACTGATAAGGCATTTTATTCTTAAGTCTATCAGCTACTTACCCATAAATTACAAGTTGGGGAATATCCATTCTCAGCTTGCAATTATTTATCAGCATCATTTCCGCCAAACAGACTTTTCCTTGACCGCAAACAGTGTGCCATAATATATTGTGGGTAAAAAGTGCATGCCTGATATGGATAAACATCTCGTCAATATCGAGTATGCGAAATTCACGTAGGATATTACCTATTGATTCATATGTGCGGCGATGTATCAACCACTATTAGTAGTATAGAAAGTCTAGGTCCTGGACCAATCACCTAAAAGTTTGCTTTAAAGCCTAGAACCCTGGGGCAGTCACCTAATTTTTAGACGCAATTTAAAAACAAAACATTAGGCTAGATACACTATTTTAAAGACTATTGGACTAAGATTCTAAATTGTAGCCTAAAATGTTAGTTTTCAAACTGTTTTGCAAAAACGATTAGCTGAATTTTTAACAGTTTGACTAAAAGCCACATTTTAAATCATTTTCACCCAAATTAAAAATTGTATTATGTAAATCTAAAACGTTTTGAAGAAAAAAAGACACCCTATGATCAAGTCTTCATGACTTCTAATTAAACATTTTACCACATAAACATCAAATATCCTTACTTGAACCTGATAATTGAAATTATTAAAATAAAAAATCAAAGATAACAATCCAATGCATCGCGTAGCAAGGCGCCTACCCCCTCAGATCTGTCACTTGGCTTTGAGTGTGAGAGACCTTTATATCTCCAATTTTATTTTTTTCAAATGCACTATACAGTGAATACAAATTCAGCAAACTAAAAAAATGCAATTAGAGACGATAACAATCTCAAGAGCTAATGCAAGAAACCGAAAATCAAGGATAAAAACCCGGCGCGTCGTGTAGCGAGGCGAATCCCCCCTCCGGCGAGTGCAGTGAAACGAGAATGGGGGGGGGGGAGTGTGTGTCTATACATACAGATGAAGGAATAGCGCATCTCAATATATGTTTGTCGTATGCAATATGTATTTTACATTATCAAGTACAAAATAGAACAACTATTACACAGTCTGTTTCTATTGTTCAAGACACTGCAAAATAAGTTATTTTGAAAAGTTAATTTTCGGCTGACAAGGTTATGACTAAGATGACAACATCACAGCAAGATTTCATCAATATATTTCAGATTCAAAGTTCGACTAAACTACGTGATTGGTGCTAATGCTATCTTTCTGTTACTAAAAGATATGGCAATGAAAACAGGAAATATATCAGAATTAACAAAAGTCATGAGATTCATTTGGACTAGGAATAAATGCTACTTTAAATACTAGCGTGGCAAATAGTATAGTACTGTCAGCTGATAAAAGTCTTCATCAGTTCGTTGGAAAATAAATCGCGATGTAACCGGCGTAATAAACAAAAGAATATCAAAAATAATATTTATGTAGAAAATCCTAAAATACCAACAACAGTACCCACAATTAAAACGCCATGATTCTTAAATGGAAGCAGCGTCTTTAAATACAACTGATATAGCCCATGAGGTAGAATATACAGATCATAAAACAAATTTTGAAAATCATTTATTACTATATCTATGGTTGCAGGAGCTGGTGTAATATACTTTTTTGAAATAGATTTACTAGCTATTTAATATATTAACTGACTAAAGATTAACTTGTTAATCTATTACTAATTGTTATTCTTACTTTCTTCTTGTTATTCTTTTTCCTACTACCTTTAGGTACAATTGCAAAGGACAAACTAATTAATGCAACAATTAATACAATCGCATTATTAGCTATTGGAGAAAAAAACTGTACCCTCTAATGTTAAAAATCAGCTTAATACAATAAGAATGGTACTAAGAAATCGTTTCTGTTAGTTTTTGGCCATTTTAAACAGATAGTAAGCAATCTTTATCATACCGCTTTTAATTTTGTCAATGCATGACTCAGAGCTCAGAGCTGCCGCTACGTCCAGCTATTGTTAAATCTTTTACAAAATTGGTAAGGTTTCACCAAGAGTTGCTACTATCATACCGATAGCTGTCAAAGCTGTAGAAATTTTGAGATTTGTCTTTGAACAGGCGTTTTAAACTTTCACGTAATGGTGACTTTTCTTTATCTTTTCACTCAATGATATTATCATTTTCTAAACAGTTATTTCCTAGATCTGTTAAATGCTCATCTGCTTGTGCCCGTTTACTTTCATAAGGTTGTAATATCTCATTTGACTTGTCTTTGCCTTCTACATCTTTTGTTTTGCTGAATTATCTTTTATTTTCTTTCTAAAGACGTCATAACTATCGAAATCTAATATCATTGACGCTATTTTTCAATGTATTACTTCAACGGAATCTACATATCCCCTTATTTCTCTTTCACCTTGATCAGTAAACAATTTATTAAAATTTCTTCTCAGTTATAGGAGTTTTCTGTTTATATTCTTGAGTTTGAACTTCTTTCATAATTCAGTATTTTTTATTACTAAAAGTTATCATCAAATTATATTGTATCATTTAAAAGTTATTCTAGTACCTCTTTTCATCGTCATTTATTTTATCTGTGGTGCATTTGTTTTAGTTGTTTCTATAGTTGTTTCTATAGTTGTTTGTTTGTTTTTTACTGTTTAGTGTAGAGGATATTGTTTTATTTCCTTCGTTTTATGTAGGAAACACGTCGACTTCAAATTCAGGACTAATAAACGATTTTCCCTGAAATTATGGTTTGGTATTTAATTCCATCTATTTGTTTCTTTCTCTTTATCAACGTAAAAGTTTAATAAAATCAGTTTAACATTTTTGTGTAGCAACAGAGTTAATTGATAACATTGTTTTTAGATCATAATCTAGGAAATTTGAATATCTTACGTGCTTCCATATTTGTCGAAATGGAAACAATATAATGTTGACTTTTAATCATCAATTAGCTTTAATTAGCTGATATTGTGAATATTTATGTTTAATCCAGGTATAATATATTACTTATGCTCACCAACATAAGCATGTTTTATAGGAGCTTAGATTGTACATTCTTCTGTCGAAAGATTAGAATTATCTAATTATGGTTCGATATCATCAAATGTTTGAATGTATTCCTAATCATCCCCTGTATGATATTTATCTTTATCATAAAAGTAATAAAGTTCTTTGACATTTTAAATTTCCGCCCCAACACCATCTGCCATTGTACACTAATTAACTGGATCAATATCAACTCGAAAAAAAATCGACTTCCTTAGAAAATAGAATAGAAAAGGATAAATCCTGTCTAAATGAATACATAATGAGTTAAGAATACAAACAGGAATTACAAATTAGTATAGTACATGGAATATACAAGAAAGTGACTGGTAAACATTTAACAATAAAGGAATTGAATATAAATGGACTCAAACCAAATCGCTACAACATATACAACGTAAATGCTAGATCATCTAACATATCCAACACGTAATAAGATGAAACAATACTGACTGTGACCTCGTTAATGAGGTAAATGTTTTCCAATTAATAACTTAAATGAATTGCATAAGAGTTGACACCAAACGGAAATATATACTTTGCTGTGATTTTATCTTTTAGGTTTGGATTACCAACATCAGCATTAACTTCTAGCTTGATAACTTTTGAGCACATTAATTTTGTAAAGGAATAAGACAAACAGGGCGTAAATAATAGTAAAGAAGTTACGATAAACTTCAACGAGTCATGCAATCAAGGGTCTAAAACGTTAGAAGTATTAATTGTAGTTATTTGTAACTTGAAAGAAACGATTACTTGAAACATTACGTCAGGAGTCTTAAACAAGACTTGAGTAACTTTAAAACAAATTGAATAACTGTTTAGGAAAACAGTAAATTTGTGTGAAATTAATGCAAGGTGGCGAAAATAAACCAGAAAAATCCATGACGTTCCAGGTTTCTAAATCGTCAGAGAAGATAAGTTCACAAAAGACAAAACATTCACATAGAGCTGATCTTGAAAAGCAACCTGATATTTACAAGCTGGATTATTGCAATATTTTCATAATGTTCAAAGATTTATGGTTGCCAACGTCAGTGAGAAGAATAAAATAATGCAAGGTAGTATGAGTGAAAAACTGAAAATGTTAAGATCAAGAGCTGGTAATGCACAAATCACAGGTACAGAAACTATTCAGTTTATTGTATACTCAAAGAAATTTAAAATTCCACTCGATTTTAAAATACTGAAAGAAGATTGCTTCTGTTATCCTTGTATATTCCCAAGGATTTGAGATCCATAATTAGACTGGAAAAAAATCTGAAGTAATACAGGGTGCAAACCAAGATTACAAATTGGGTAATATTTGTCTTCAGTACCATAAGAGTATTTCTGATCATATGGCAAATTATGTAAGCGATAAGTACAGAAATGGAATTTCACTTTTTACGATTAAATCACAGAGAGATAATTATTGATATAAATGATCTTACAGCATTAATAAATATACTAGTTGGTTAATCAAGAATGAGTTCAAAAAGGAGTCTTGATACAGTACAAAAAGACACAGAAACTGATCATGAAAAGGGTTTCAATTCAGCAATAGAAATGTAATTTTAGGATTACCAAACATGTATTATTCACAGGGGTTTGAATTAGGTCAGCAATTTGCAGACGCAACGAACTATTTATTGACGGGCAACAAAAGGTCACTCAAATTATTAATATTATCGTAAACAGTTGTTCTACCGATGACCATTGTGCATATCTTGATTTAAGAAGGACACGTGATACTACATTGCGTAAAAAAGGGATATAATAGTTGAAGTTCAACAAAGAATATATATGCAGATCAACAGAAAAGGTTACATAGATGCACATACAATGTATATCTATTTTGTTTCTGATGCACAGGTAAATATTCTGAACAACCAATTAAAATGTATTCTCTTCTAGAGCCAGAAACAGCGATTTCTGATTAAACACTGAATAAATGTGCCTAAAGGAACCCGATAGTAGGATTACATGTGGTGCTATAAATTGTGTAAAGGCAAAGTTTGCGTTAGATTTGATTGAAACTGAATATTAAGCCATTATGGCGTTTTAGAGAAGACAATGCAATTCTAATTGATCCTGGTAAGGAATTAGATAAATCTCTAGATTTACTTATTAGCATTTATCAGGAAATTGATAATTTGTTTCTTATAGACGATTGTGCGAATCTACCTGATATAAAATGGAAGCAAGCAACTTAATAAAACTAGCATTTAGTGACAGGCATTGTCGAATATCAATATGGGTGATAGTTAACAGAATAATGCAATTGTTCGTGATTTAAGTGGGAACGCTAGGTTTATTCTTCGGTTTTACCGTGGAGTCAAAACGATGTAGAGTATATTTTTCACGATGAATTAAAGGAGAAATTGTAGGCGGATTAAAAATTAGTAAACATACAAAGTTATTAATGCGTGTCGAATATCCCTTCAATTACAAGCTGATTACTACGGAACTCTTAAAATTCATTAGCTAAAATGTTGCGTATCTCAATCTCTATATCTGGTCGTATTATCTTTGAATGTTTTTATTTTTATTTTGCATCACTAAGACCTAAATTTCTCAGGTTATAACATTTTCTCTGTTCATTGGATCGGACATATAAAACGATATATATGGTATAAACGATCGATGTTTGGGTTTTGTATTCCTTTAACGCTAATAAATTAAAACCAGTGATTTACAAACTGAATAGGAGGTTAGTAACTCGAGAGTTGTATTGGATATATATATATATATATATATATATATATATATATATTCAATTAAATAGGAGGTGCATCTAGTATTCAAGATTAGTACTGCGTATATAATTGTTTTCGAATGTAGTACAAATGATATTACTACATAAATTAGCTTTATAAGTTTTCGTCTTTCTCGCACCTAGCTTTAGTATACTTTCTCATGAACTCTAGTTTGCTTTGAGAATGATTTGTTTGCCATACTCCTATTATTTATCTCTTTAATCTTTATCCTATTTTTTTATATGGTCTTTGTTTTTCTCACTATATAGATAAAATAATAGTTCTTTTTCGTATTCTGTTATATGTTCATTGCTCTTTTGATAAGATACTTTATTATGCAAGCTCTTTTACAATGTTTACATTGCTTTTGATTTTTGTAAAATCTCTCTTTCGATTGTTGTTATTGATATTCCATATATGTTTATCATTGGTGTAACCGCTTGTGTCGTCCAACTGTATATTTCGTTTCGAGAATCTGTATCGATGAATAAAGCTTTTGTGTTCTCACCATATTGGTTTTTAACTCGTTGAAGTGACAGTCTTACATCAGCAACTTACTGACTTCTAGAACTGTAACGCCACCATAAATTTGTTTCTTCAATTTTATTTTATTTTTTATTAAACTAACTAATACCAAAGTTTCATCTGTTATTGTTCTCCTTGGAAATTAAATATCATGTTGAAGTATAAAATATTTCTTTCATCAGTACATATGTTTACATTAGTTCTCTTTCTTTAATTTTTCATCTGTTTTCCAGGGACATAGTTATTCATTAACTGAGAATACAAATACACGTTTCAAAGTCATTGATTGCGTTTTGTCCAAAGATGTATTCAGGTCTATGCATGATTTTAGTCACGGCTCTTGATAGAATATAACTGATGTATGAATCTTATTTAGTTTTGTTCCTATCCTAAAATATAACTTTAAATTGCGATAGTGAATAACATAGTTTTCGTTCTTTAATGTGTTTAGTAATTTAGGCACTGAAAGTGTTCAACCCTTTTTATCTTCTATTAATTTCTTTTGTAAATCATCTTCACTGGGAATAAGTTCTTCTTGTGCCAACGGATGATCTATTAAAGAGTTGCGCAAGCATGTTGTTATTTCTAATCTACCTATAAAACTTCTCCAGATTTATTATCGTCACTCAGAGATATTAGATTTTCTTCCTCTTTTTGTATTACTTCTTCGTCAGCCCATTCAAAGTTTCTTACGGACATTGGATGGCACATGACCCAGTGATACAAGTTGTTAAGTCATATCTCTAATAAACTCGTTTGGCTTTGTTCTGTCATAATAACCATAATTTCTAATTTAATTTATTTTTCATTGACAATGTACTTATAATTTGCTTTGGAGTATCTATTTGGTGTCATACTTATCACTCCTCTTATTCCAGAGTGAATCATTACGAATATGTTCTGATCTTTTAACAATTAGTACTTTCAAACTACCCTGTGGTGTAAAATAATGTCCTGGGGCTAGTTGACAATTATACATACACACAGATCCGAATTCATCAAAAATATCACATGCCATCAAAGTATAGTTCTTTTGCGTAGTAATGATGAAGATAAAGATAATTTAATTTGAAATGGTTCATAACATCTTTTACATACTGGCAATCCTCTCTTGTTAATTCCTGATCCGTTGGATCTGAAATATTTTGTTTATGTTGTATTATTTCTGTAAATGTATCATTGTTTAGATTTTTAGCAAGTTGCTCTAGTGATTGACCCATAAACCAATAACTATCAAGAAATGTAATTGTTCTTTTAACAAAAATCTTCTTTGTTGTATTTCTTAAAGCTAGCCACTATAAAATCTTTTTTTAAGGAACTATATTTTTCATTTTCATTTGGTACTATTGATACTTCTTGACCAGGATCGTTGTTACTTAGTCTTTGATAATCAGACGAGAATCGTATCCAGAAAAAGTATGAATAAATAGCGGATTATACTTTGGATATTGATAGTTTAAATTAGATTTTATTTGTGCAGGAACCTTGTATTTTCCAGTTAAGTGATCACGAGCTATTGCTCTGCAGCTGTTTAAGGCTTCCTCTTAGTTAATAATCTTCTGTTCACATATATAACTTATGCATAATTGTAATGATTTTAATCTTATCTAATGAATATCATTTGCAAAGCATTTATTGGTCTTAGTTCTTGATAAACAGTTTTCTAAACTGATTACCAATATTAATAAAATTTAATTATGAAGTTTTCTCCTCAGTAAACTATGGGTTCATACTTCTTGTGTGTTGATCTGAAAGTAAAGGCAAACTCCTGATGGCATGTGTTTTGCTATGTTTATTGTCAATGACGTATTTGATTCCTCATTTACAGTACTTATTGGCTCAATAGTACTTTCTAAATCACAATATACGGCAAAAGGAAGATTTAGATGATTTTTGTAGTTTTTGTTTTTCATTTAAGGACAGAATCCTCTTTGCACATTATGTCTATTGTGTTAGGGTTTTCTTGCATAATCTGTTGTTTTCTTGTAATATCGATTGGGAATAAAAACTTAAAAAATCAAGTACATCTTTAAAAAGAAGTTTTTTTATTTCATCTTTGCAAATCGGAGATGACACCAATTTTGATAAAAATGATCATTATCTCAGTTTGTAATAAATATTGTCAGCATGAATACAGGTCTCTCTCTTTCTTTTTCTGTTATTCAAACTGGTCTTGTACCATGTTCTACTGGCTCATAGATCTTGACGGATATATTAAATTCATTTTTCAAATCTTTCTATATCATGTATATTTATTGGGCATCTATTAAATCAATGTTTATATTGATGAAGATATATTTTTGTGGTTGATACTGATGTTATATAAGTGGGTTTAAAATAGATCATATTGCAAAAAGAAAATATTTGTTGTCACTGTTTATTACATTATATTTTTTACTGAATCCTGTAGATCTACGTATGAATTATTTTCTCCTAATAGTTCCTAATGGCTCAAATTCATCAACATGTAGAGTTAAAATATTTATTTGTTTAGAAAAAAGATTTTTTATCTACATATATTTCCTATCCGAATTTTGTATGTTGTCCATCTGACATTTTTTTAACTTTACCTACCACTTTGTTTTGTTTGTTATGTGTTTAGGTCTTGTTTTGTGATACCGATGTGCGAAACCTACATAAATTAATTTGCTGATATCATCTACTATTCCGAGTTTAAAGGATGTATCAAACTGAACTGAGCCAAAATGTATAATTTGTCTACCTAATGCTTTAAATATGTATGATTCACCTTCTGTAATAAAGAAAATAAACCAATCAAGTGATATTGATGACTGTCTACCTTTTCTGGTACAAATATGTATTCATCTGGACGTTCATTAAATGGGACGTTCATTCAACGAGTCTTGCAGCTTTCTTCTATTAATTTCTTTTATTTTCCTTCACTTTCATTCACAGTTAATTCTAGTTCTCTTGCAGTTAGAGTAGAAATTAAAGGAATCTTCTAACCTCATTCTACTTCTTACTCTAGTAACCATATCATGCAATTCTACTGCTTTTTTTGGTTACATTACACAAATAGCCGTTAATATTTGTATACCTTTGTTTGCCGCTCATTCCTCCACCAGCTAGACGACGAAATAAATTTTGTAACATTTATATAATATTACTTTATTTAAAAAAATGTTTTCACTATTTTAGTACTATTATAAATCAATAAATTCCTGAAATACACTACTTGGTGAATGTATGTCATTTCGTTATTATTAATTATATAAGTTGTATGACCTTAAAAATAATCATTGCAGAAAAACATTATCTGGTTAATTATGGTGATATAATTTATTTTATAAAGACAATTTTCTAAATACCCACCTTGGTACCCAAAGCCCCTCCCTATGGATAATACATAGGAAAGAAACCATATATCACCCACAGATAAAGGTTACATCTTTTTTCCAGCTCAATTTTCTTATACGATAGCAATGTATCCTCAATTATGACCCGACGTCTCATTTGGCCTTTGTTTTGTTTGTTTATGTTACAAGGCTCCCACTTGCCTAAGATCAGCACATTCTGCGCCTTTCTGGTCTACCTGGCGTGCTTCGTTTGGCGTTTAAATAGCAACTTATATTATTTGTATTCTTCCCTTTTGTTTTACTTTTTAAAAACTGATGGTGTAGTGTTTTGATCTGCTGTTTTGTATCTAACTTTAAGTACTAAAGTGGTTCTTAATTATCTATGTAAAAATGTTTAGGCGAAAACCTTGTTTCGATCCCTCAACCTTTGATGTACAAATCTGGTGCTTATCGCAAGTGTGCCTCTTCTGTCAGTTATTAATACTATAACTTCTAGTGTGTATGATAATTGATTTTGAAAAACACAGACCGATCTATAGGACTAATGGTCTACATTTGATCCTCGGGGAGAACCGATCGATAAAGCTATGTTCTTAACACCGTATATAGCTCTATACTATTAGATTAGCTGGATAGGGAGTTTGAAAAGAATAATGATGCGATGTGCTCCTTTTTCAATAACACATATTGTAGTAAACTGACAAACAAATCAAATCACTTGGTGTGTACAGCTTCCTGGAAATGCATTAATATGCCGTCAACTCGTCTCATGGTTTTGGTTAAGAAAATTGCATTACTAAATTTTGCTACAATTTGTTGTGTCCATGACACAGCAGATGGAACCGCTATTGAAATAGTGTCACCATAGTGATTATTTCATTGGGCTATAATATTCTGATAAAAGGTGAAACCGCCAGATCATGTTGATCAAGCTATATATCTTGTAAAACACACATTATCAGTCACTGTCTTTAATAAGTAACAATTTCCGTGTTTTGCTTTATATAGTTACAGCTGTACAATGCTCGTGACTACAGAACCACAATACGTAAATGACACACTTGTTATTCGGATTGACGGGGTGGATAATAACTTCAAGAATAATTCCTTGACGGTTCATCACAGTGGTGAGTCTCTCTCTCTCTCTCTCTCTCTCTCTCTCTCTCTCTCTCTCTCTCTCTCTCTCTCTCTCTCTCTCTTTCTCTTGCACTTCGACATGCATCCAAACAATATTTATATCCCTTATACATATTATGAAACAAGGAAACCGCAAGTTTCGAGTTAAAACTGGTGCTAAGGATCAGGGTAAAACAGATTAAATACATTGTCTGCTACTATTATTTTGCATCTAGCTTTTAAAGTGTCTAATCTTGACGATCATGCTGTAATTGAAGTATACTATTACAATTCCAGGAAATAGATCTAAACAATGAAAACAAAATGGTGTGTATTTATTGTAAAAACTCAATTTCATGAACCAGGAATTTTGTATATGTCACAATTCTTTAAAAAATTGGAAATTTATATGTTTTGACATATAGAAAAGGATTTAAATTGAGATATGCATTTACAATAGTTTAGTACACAATTATGTGGAAGTAATGCTGAATTATAGGAGTGGACATGTTTAAACTTACAAGGTGTGCAAAAATAAAGAACATATCGCATAATTTGCAAGTCTGTCTTTATTTATTATTGAAAAAGTAGGATTAAAAGAGCTACTAATAATTGTTTATTGCATTGGTCAAGTTCTAAACTGGTCTGACACTGTCAATATTCATAACTAGAGAAAAGAGAAAGCGAATTTGAAAAAGTAAGGTTATAACAAATAATATCTTTAAATGTGTTTGCCTCAGGTTGTAGTAAACTTTGTATCATTACACTAAAAATGTAATAACGTACATTTGTAAACATTTCTTTGGAATTTAGGCGGACAATTGTCGATCGACACCAGTCACAACACATCGCACTATTACAAATACCCTACTCTGACGTTCCAGTATGATGGATCATACTATGACCGTTATGGAGGTTTTTATGTGGCGTACTGGTCGGAACCAGAAGGTAAATATAATTTCAATAATTCACGAATTGAATAAATGATTAAGTTTAATTTACTTGCGAATAGACTTTGATCAGAAAATATTACAAAAAATATTTTTAAAAATACAAAAATAGCTTTAAAATACGAAGTCATCTAGGTATCGTTTAGTCATTTATAAAATTCTTTCGCGCAATGGTATGTTTCGATTTTTTTTTTTTTCCTTTTTCTAAGCTTTAGCCTAGTTGCATTTTTCAATGAAAATAATGACCTAATGATTGTGCTCATATTAAAGATGTTTTTACATTTGTTCAGAATGCATTCGATACATCAACATGCAACATGTTTTGTGTTTGAAAGATTTGTATAAACGTGCTGAAAAGAATATAGCTAAATATTACGTTGAATTTTTATCTTACATGTTCCAAACTATGTCGCAATTAAATTAATACATTCCAAAAGTTTATGGGTTTTTCCACTTCTGGTCTTTTCTTTGTGCCAAGTTGCCTTTGATGTCGCTGTATTGTTTACAGAAGAGCCCCACTAATGGGGCATGACAAATGGGATCATTGTGTTATGTTACAGTTCAATACCATTTTAGTCATACTGTAGCATCTTTCTTCCCGCATCTGAATACTTATGTGAAATGTTTCGGCAAAAAAATACTTTTCGATTGCAATAACAAATATCGCATAGGCAATCGCATCTTATATGGCATTCAGCATGACAGGTAGATGATATTACTGTGGCGATCTCACCTCTAAATCGACTATATTGTCCTACTTAGAATATATATCTGCCCCTTTGTATGTATGTTTCCAAACAAGCAAAACAAGAAGATCTCAGGTATAAAGTTATTTAAAATAGTTTTCCACATGAATCGTGCAAATATTCATTGACTGAACTTGCATGACCTGTATCTATTCCAGGTACAGTGTCAATGATTCATATACACTATGACTAACGCTATAACTTTTTATGACTGAATTCAATAAAATACTAAATGCTTCAATTTTTTTAATAACTACATCACCTCTCATCACACATATAATAATCAAGTTTGAAAACGAATATAAATCGAGGATAAATGAGTGTTTATTGTAAGCCGAAATTACGTGATTGTCGAAACATGAGTGCTGCATCTGTTACCGAATTAGATTTCAAGCTTGCCAAACCACATAATTTATATTCGAAGATAAAGATAAAGAAAATAAATAGACAAATTTAGATAAGAAAACTCATAATCCTTAATTTTTTTTTATATTAAAGATATCACGCTTTGAAGCATATTGGATCTGACCGACCTGTCATGGTTCTCTCCCTACCTCATCAATGTTAACTGTATCAATTCGCGAATGAAATATTTCAACGTAAATGAGGATCACTTAAGTTTGCGTATGAAAACAGTAATTAATTTGACAAAATGCACAATTTGAAGCAGTATACGTAGGAGATACATTTGTAAAATGTCTCTGTCCTACGTTTTGTAAAATTTCGGAATCTCAATTCAGCGAACTAATAGTCAAGCTGTTGGTATAGAACGGAAAACATATATAAGCAAGTCAACTATTTTTTGCAAAGCATATCTATCTATATATATATATATGTATGTATGTATGTATGTATATATATATATATATACATATATATATATATATATATATATATATATATATATATATATATTAACACGAATCTACGTTCTTGAGTTGATTAAAGAACATATTTTACTAGTGAAGTGAAATAAATTTGTATTGTCACTCTGACACCGTTGTTTGCCGTTACCTTCACGGATCACTAACATATTCAAGGCTGTTAACAACTGGTCCTTTCCCTGTAATGTGTAGCGCATATTTGGGCTGACAGAGCGGCTAGCTTACTTAAATGACCTGAATAGTCAAAACGGTGTGATAACATATTATACACTATTACAGAAATTTAAAATTGAAAATACCGACAATAGATGGTTGAGCACCTACTCTTGCACATTGTATCACATAATGCAGACCACAGTCGAATGATTCTGGAACTGTCTATTTATATACTTGTCTGAGTATAAAAAGCTACTTCCTCACTATACTTCTGATTTCCTGCTAATGGATAATGCTTCTGGATACTGCAATCCTTTTCTAATAGTAAATTACAATTGGAAAACTGTCACCATTAACATACACAACTACAAATTTCGGATATAGAACGTGTATCAGTGAAATGGATACGTGATTCAATAAATATTTTCCATGAGCTTTTCTCTCGTTTTTTAAGCAAGAAAGTGCTGAATGTTTTCAAATATCTTGCAACATTGGAGGTAATTCCTATTCCTCGGATCTTTATGATTCCATGGTTTGTGCTTCGCTTCTTTAAGTAGCAATGTAAACGCCTGCGTGTTATAATTTATCGTAATTAATCAACCCTTGTCACCTTCTGTCATTCACAGTCTTGCATGGACCAGAAGACTTTACAGCGTTCCATTATTCCAAGCAGACGATTCCCCGAAATTTATCTTACGCAAAAGTTCCTATTCCATACCTATACACTGAGTAAGTTTTCATCATTTACACAGCTTGAAAACTGTTCTACATCTTGGACTGTCTTCCTTAATCTTTATATCGATCTTTTGATCTTTCTGTTTCTATTTTATCATAAAACTGAGCAGAATCGTGAGTGTGTTTCGTAAAGGTTTGTGAACTGCTTTCGCAACCAATCTTCAGAGGGCTCGAAACTGTCACACAAGCCCGAGAGTCGTTTAGTGCGAACCATCACGAATGATAATGTAGCTGACCGCTTTTCGCAATATCATTTTGGATGTTAGTTGCTCAGAAGAACTTAGTATAGTTCAACCATATATAGTGGAGAGCGTGACTCTGAGAGATCTTCAGCGACTGAGGGTTTGGTCAAGTTCTGTATAAACGATTGTTACATATACATGTCGCTCATATTTTGTTGATCCCACACTAGTGGCAAGACAGATATAGCACTCGCTCTCCGTACGGCGTCCAGACCAGCGGCGGCGTCAACACTTTGTTAAAGTTTTGCATAAAGTTATTTATGTGCACGTATTTCGTAAATAACTTGAGAGATTTCCATTATTATTGGGATGAATCATTATGAAGCTAAAACAATTCATTCTACAATATGCTGGCTCGCCCCAATGACCTTGTGGTTATGGTTACAGCCATAAAACACTTGTATTAAAGTTATGGTTAAGGTTTCCTCATCTGCCAATATTTCATAAACCCCTTGAAAGATTATTCAATTTTTTACACGAATTACCATGAGGCTAAGACAATAACTTCTATCTTCTAATATAAAATTTTCATTTTTTAAATCAGACCTACCAATTAGAAATACAATATATTTTTTTCAAGCCCAGAGTGTTTAGTTGTGAACCTTGAAATTCAAATATATATGCTAAAATCTTGAGCGAAAAAATCTCAAGTATAAAAGTGAGCAGACCACATAAGAAAATAAATTTCGTAGACAGATCATATCACTGTGGATTAGCAGAACAGGATCAAATGATAGATTAAAGAACAATAATTGACAGGTTCATAAGCAAATGTGGCAGAGAAGTTTATTGTTATTAATGTACAAAGCATATCCGTAGCAAACAAACATTGTATATGTTATGCCGTCAATACTTGATGAGATCAATATCTTTAAATAGAACCTGATGAGCACTTCAGAAGATTACTAAACGAGGAGTCGATTAGAAATCGGGTAAAGATATTGATCTTCAACTATTATAGAAAAACTAGAAATTGTTTAAAATAACTTTTGTAGATCCATTTATTATCTGTAACCGGAAACGTTTGGCGACGCAAAATCCCTCCCTTTATTAAAAATATTGTCACATGATTACATGAAACAATCAGTAGTAGTGATACAGATAGTAAATATATTAAAATAAAAATTTGATAGTTGATTTAAACAATTAAATTGGAACTGTGGAGTAGAAGCTATTGTTAGTAAATCTTCTGTTTTAATTTTCTGCAAATTGACTAATTCAGATTGCTTTATTTCCACATTTCTTACTATTACATTAGAATCAATTGGGTACTTAGGAGAATTGTCTGAATAGTTAATAATTTCCAGTTACTGTATATGATCGCTAAACAGATCCAGTTAATATTATATTAATGAAATTTTTATATGTAGAGTTGTAACAGGACTGTGCTTGTGCGTGCGTTCTTTCTTTTAACGACTACTACACAGGGGTTCCTGCAAGGAATGTATTCATACACATAAAAAGCCCTGAAAATATAGATGAAGTTATCATTCATTAAAAAAGAATATTTACATCATGATCATTCTCACCCAAGTACGCAATTCTTCAAAGATTGATAGCATATATGGCATATTTATTTATTCTGAATGCTTGAAAATAATTGATAAATACACGTGATCATTAGTTTTAAATGAAAGCAAGACGTTATATGATCATGAGTAAGAAATGCGTGTCATCTGTACAATACAATTGCAAATTACCGTGACGTTCTCAGATAATTCAAGACATGTCTATAATTCATAACCGTATCTGAGATCAATAATACCTCTGGATTTAGATGTACATAAAACGTTAAAACCACATAAAACATGCTCTAGCTTTTCTTTACACTAATGAAGTACATGGATCAGGTCAAAATAAACTTTCCTTAATATACCATAAAATGACATGTGCTCACCAAACGAATAGATAGGGAACGATGACATAGATTGAATCACAAGTATCAGATCAAACTTAGACCAATCTGAATTCATTCCCAGTAACAAGGTGCTGAAATTTACATTGCCGTCTTTAACAGACAACAACAGAATTTACCAAAACCATTAACTAAAGACAGGATAAACAACTATGGCAGTACAAAAGAAGACACTTACCGAGAAATGGGTATTTTAAAATCAAAATGCAGCTCATGGGGATCTTGTTAGAATAAAATCTTCTGCTTGACCAGTTCTGAAGCACGGGTGAGTGTAAGGGTTCTCTTTATTCAATGTAAAGACTGCCCTGGTCATATAAACAAAACCGGTTCGACAAGTTTTACTGGTCAGTCTAGCCAAGATTGGCCTAACATTGGGAGAAAATTGAATGGCTGTTTTAACTCACTGAGTTTGATAAGTAGTAAATAAAAGGTACGAGAAGTTAAAGACTCATAACATGCAAAACCCTAGGACACTTTAAAAATTAAATTAAAGATAATACCTTTATTACATTCTCTCTCCCTACGGGAAATGTCATCCTGACATTTGAAATTAAACCCAATTATGTCAGAACTAAGAGATTCAATTTCATCTGAGATTAAAGAAATTTTAAACTTGTACCATTGTCAACAATAAAATGTAATACTCAGTCTGTCAAGCTGTTTAAAATATTTAACATAACATTTCCTATCTGATCTCGATTGTGGGAAAATACTGAATTCGGAGCCAGGAGCTGAAGACAATGAAGTGTTTGTAGATAAGTAGGTTTCTCTACCACATTCGCTAACATCTGCAATACAAGAAGATCACGAGGTGGAGGTTTACGTTGACTCATAGAACGTCTAGGCAAAGACCTGAGAGGACTTACATTCACTTGTACTTGTGTTTCTTGTTCTTCAGAAGTCAACAAACCATCTTTCTGTTCCAATGAAGTATCTGACGCCGATTAATGTGCCTCAGAATTGGACCCAGTGGGTTCCTTCTCTGCCTGTACTTCTGTATCCATTATATGTGACTGAGAAACGCCAATTTCTTGTTCCTCAAATATTTCTTGCACAATGACATTTTCTCCTTCTTCCTTCTCTTCGTCGCCTCTACCACTAAGTACCCTGTTTTGCTCAGAGTATTTTTGCGTTTTTGTTTTTCTATCCTTGCTTTCTAATTCTTTTGTCGCTGTATCAATGTTCATTTCATTCAGATCATGGGGCAGCTTCCAAAAACTAACTAGAAGCAAGTGATTCCTGTGCAGATTCCTTTTTGTTGCAGCGCCATTTTCTGTCTCGTCAATGTAGACAGGAATATCAGCATTCGACTGTTCCATCACGCAATATGGTTCATATGTCCATCTATCAGCATTCTTGTGTCGCCGTTTGAAAGCGAAAATCTGCACCAAAACTCCGTGGGAGAAAGATACGAACTTCAAACACTATGGTTATAAGTCTTCTGCTGGTTACGCGGATCATTCTCAGTTGCATCTATTCCCGCCCAATATGACACCTTCAGTCTTCTACGAAGATCCACTACATAGGCTGTGTAAGACTGTTTGTTTTCATCTCTCTGGAGACCACATGCACAGTAGAGTTGGATGTTTTCCAAACAAATGGTTTTTTAAATTCCATTCTGCTTTTGATACAAAACTGCACTGAGACCCTCTCCACTTGCATCGACATGAAGTATAAATGGAATAAAATAGTCTGGATAGGCTAATGTTTCCGGTGTTATCAGACTTTCGTAAACTCTTTGACTAGCTTTCTTTTCCTCTCTACCCCAAACCCATGGAGGAAATGTATCTTTAACAAACTTCTGCTTCCGCAAACTCACTTTTTGTCTTCCTCTTCAGCTGTCATACAAACATGACAAAGAGCTTCTTTGCAATCTTTGCGGGGTCGTTTATGAAACGCAAATAATAATCAAAGAAACCAAGAAAACGACGAAGTTCATCATGATTGGTTGAGCTAGACATTCCAGTACATTTTGGGCCTTTTCTGGATCAGTTCCACACCTTTGAACAAAACCACATGTCCATCATAATTAAATTTTCTCCGAAATAACCAGCATTTCTTTGGCGAAAGCTTGAGCCCAAACTTTTCCAGTCTTTCAAAAACATTTTTGAATCTCTCAAAGTGTTCTGCGTAATTTTTTTCAAACAAAACAACAACAAAAAGAACAAAAAACAAGCAATGATGTCGTCAAGGAAAATAACGCAAATGGAATCATTAAGCCCTTCCAAGCAATCTTCCATCAAATGTTGATAAACTTGAGGACATGTTGTTAATCCGAAATGCATCCTATTAAATTAAAGTATTCCAAAGGGCCTACTGTGAATGCTGTTCTCTGTGTATGCTCCTCTGATATTCTAACTTGGTGGTAACCACTCTGCATCTCCAAAACAGAGAAGCTGAGTGTTGCTTTGACCTGTTTTTTCTCTTTTAAAAATTGCTCAGGTAAGTCTTCCACAACACCCACACTCTGCAACATGCAAATAGTGCACTTCGATTTAATGGTTATTGAATGAACATTCGAGTTGGCTATTTGTACAGTGACAGTTCTATCCTGATTGGAGTCAAACATTATAATCGTAGGGGTGACTTTTCCTGCCTAAGGTAATGATATTTTTGTAGTCTCATGCAGCATTGCCGTCCATCTTCCAATGTTCACATTTGTCTTCACAGAAGCTTCCATAGTCACAACTCCGTTCCCAGGAATGGTACGCCCAATAATAATTGTTTTACCAGTTTTCTTCTCTTGCTGCGTCAAACATCTGAAAGCTAGGAGTAGGGGACCTTGTAAGTTAGACTTTTGTAGGTGTGTAACACCATATCGCTTTCTTGAGTCTTCCATAATGTGCGCTAAAATGTTGATACCTATCAGTACAGGAACTGTAAAATTGTATAGTGTGTCTGTTACTACTAGAAACAGACATAGCTGGCCCTCTGCATCCAAGTCATCTGACAGCCAAACTTTAACCTCTATATATCTAAGATAGGACAATTAATATCCTCCAGCGGCCTCATCCGCTATCAGTTGTTGAAGGGAATGTATTTCACAGTCTTGATCTTTGAACACAGAGTTGTAGAATCCCTCCCTGATTGTTGATACTGACGATTCGGTATCTAGAAGACTCATATATGGTCCACCATGAATGTAAACGTCCATTTCATTGGCATTTCCAACTAATAAAGGTTCTCAATCGGGGCTGTGCCTTAATGAGCCTTTGTCCCGCCCCTTGAATAAGGCTGACTGAAGTGTACCTGACACCCATATTGCAAGTGACCAGGTTGACACATCTCTAGCATACTGGTTCTGTTTTATCCACCTTCTCTGCTACCTTAAATTCTTGTAGGCCCTTTCTCACCGGTCTTTCAGGCATATCTTTGGTTGTCCCCGTCTTGTCACTTACCTTCTCCTTGATGTTATTCATCTGTCTCCAAATGTTATCTACCTTAGAAGATAGACTTCGTATCATAGTCTTTAATTCATTCGACTGCCCTTTTGTTTTTACTGCTTGGACCTAAGAAGTTGCTTTTCGAGTATTCTTTCCGCCAACATTCATCGGTTTCTTTTCACAAAGCTTGAACTAGTGCTAAACTTTCTTCGTTTCAATAAGGAGTAGATAAAATTCTGTAATGGTGTCATACTCGTGTCCTGTTATATATCTTATATGTTGCTTTAAACCTGTATATAACTTAGTACGCATAATTTCTGGTACGGAGTAATGAAAAAAGAGACCTTTCTCTTAAGCCTTGTTCATCAGAACTTCTCATCTGCAAGCCCATGACATCACGATTTAGTCTTCTCTTTGACTTGCAATGTAGAATTCAGCCAACGCGTGTTCTGCATTCTCTGCATGCCCATAAACGGTATCCAACTTCTGTAAGAGATGTTTAATGTTAGTTTCTGGACCCAACCTCATTGCAACCTTTCCCACTTGCTTCTCCTGTCAAAGATCTTCTGATGCCTTCATGGACTACTTTTTATAAATAGTTTCCATCTGTTAGTAGACATTTCACATGATACTTCCACAAATTGTAGATTACATCTCCTTTGGAAATCTCGCCTAAGAAATTAGGTATAGTTGGTAGTTGAATAATTACGGTCTTAGATGAAACATCTGAAAATACGGGGGTGGGGGGTGGGGTAAGGGCTTTGATGGCATCGTCGGTATGCACTCTTACTCTGAAGGAAGCCTATAATTCACCTCTCAAAGTCCTCTAGATTATCGGCTTTCGGATTTCCGCCATTGTTCTTGAAGATCTCCATCATTTTTTCAATGTCATCCGTACTATAATCAGCTGTAGTATTTGAAATTTAAATTTCGGCATTATCTCACAATCAATAAATCTAAATTACATATGATAACGTCATGTTGACCTGGGGGTGGGGTACAGTGTTGGCTAATATGACGGGTGGTGCTACAGGGCTCGGGGAGGGGGTAAAGGTTGGGTACAAGTTAAGGGGGAAATGAAGGAGTCACCAAGGTTGGTGAAATTGTAAAAAAAAAATTCCTAAGGAGGTGAGCTACAGGGTTACATACTGTAGTATTATTGTTTGACACAGTCAGCTAAATTAACACTCAAACTAACGAATTCAAGTCAAGAACTAACAAGACCAACATTATTCACATTCCTGATCATATTTTCAAACTCGAGAGAATAGTTTGAAATATTTAACAATAATCTTTAAAGCATTGGTGTTTTATCTTTATAGAAACAATAGAATTGTGCCTATTGATATCAAAATTAATCATACTGACATTTATCACATAGTTGGTACACTTTACATACACATGTTAATATATCACTTTATGTGAATCTGATTGGTCCAAATACGCCTATGCAATTTCTTGCGCAGTATTCTCTTTACTGATTGGCTGCGAAAGTGGAAATTTTCCTTACCCCACCTTCTGGAACTTTGTTTTTTGGTATTATTTTCAGCAATTTGGCGGCCATCTTTCCAATGCCCCATGGCGCATTGGAAAAAATTTAACCTCTATCTGAATATGGCCAATTGACCCCAAAGTGGCTCGTTACAAATAAAATTAAGAGTATCGGTCAATGTATGGAGGATGGGGTGTCCAAACCTGTTCATTACACCGTAGTGACTAGCGTGGTTTAAATGTTAACCTATAGGAGCAAAAAAACTCACCACTGTTTAAAAAGAATATCGACAAATGCTTACTGGCTATAGAACTACGCATTATTAATTCAACTAGCGCATGTGACTATTTTTTTACTCTCAACAATTGAGAGGTGCAGCGTCTGAGCCAGAATAAACGAAATTATTTATTCTTCTTTCTCTTTAAAATATTTCCATTCAAATATGTGATAAACAGAATCTCAAATGGGTAATAATTTAATATTAAATTTATGAAATTCGTTGCAAAATGTCCAGCTTTAGATCACCTAGGCTGGCAAAAACGGGAAATTATTCAATTCGGATCATAAATTGAATATTAAATCATTACTCATTTGAGATCCTCTATATCTTCAATCAGCTCCCACAATTGCACAAAATAAACGCAGGATATCAAATGTCAAGTTTAAAAAGAAAACAAAATTAGTTCTACAAATTTGTGTAGACTTCCGGCGCTAAAAGACCCTTGATGCACCATATGTGGACGGAATTTCCTAAGACGTCGTGGTAACAATTCATCTGTTCACAGTCAGAAATGTCATGCTGACCCCTATAATTCACCACCTACCAGGCCAAGATTCTAATAGCTGGTTGCTTCTCTGCTCTCATGTACAACAAACCCAACGATATTTGTTCCAGGTGAGGTGCGGCACCAAAGTCCAGAACACAACATTCAGTATGAACAGTATCAGTCACATTTCACTGACTCAACATAATCCAGGTCCCTTGACCTGCAAGTCCCAGTATTCTTCTTACTGTGGTTACATGCAATTCAAGGTCCTCGGCGACTCCTCGCTGTGGGATCCAAATGTAATATGGGTGTGCTTGTGCGTGCGTACTTGCATTTAACGACGGCTACAAAGAAGTTATTGCAAGCAGTTTATTCATACATCTAAAAACCCTAAAAATATAGTTGAAGTTATCATTCATTGAAACGAATATTTACATGATTCTTACGCAAAAACGCATTTCTTCAAATATTACTACCATAGATGGCATATTTATTTCATTCTAAAAGCTTGCAAATAATTGGGAAGTACACATACTCATTAGCTTTAAATGAGAGCAAGAAGTTACGACCTAATTACAAATTAATGTGAACTTCTCAGATAATTCAATACATGTCACTAATTCATAACTTTATCTGAGATCAATAAAAAGTACGCATTTAGACGTACATAAAATACATGGATCAGGACAAAATAAACTTTCCTAAATATACAAGAAAATGACATGTGCTCGCCAAACGAATAGATAGGGAACGGTGACATAGATTATCTCACAAGTAACAGAACAAACTTAGTACAATCTGAATTCATTCCAAATATCAAGATGCTGAAATTTACATTGCCGACTTTAACAGACAACAACAGACGTTACCATGACCATTAGCTAGACACAGGATAAACAACTATGGGCAGTGCAAACGAAGACACTTACCGAGAAATAGTTTTTTTCCAAGCCAAATGAAACTCACAGAAATCTTGTTGTTATATTACAATCCTCTGCTTTACTGCTTGACCACTATTGAAGTACATGTGAGGGTAAGGGTTCACTTTGTTTAATGCATGGGCAGCCCTGGTCATATGACGAAACCGGTTTGACAAGTTTTACTGGTCAATCAATCCAAGACTGACCTAACATTGGGAGAAAATTGAATGTCTGTTTTAACTCATTTACTTTAATAAGTAGTACACAACAGAGACGAGAAGTTAAAGGCTCCTAACGTGCAATACCGTGGTACATTTTAAAAATAAAATTAAAAATAATACCTCTGTTACAGATTCAATTACTCTTATGCAAGATCGATTACATAATGATACAAGTCCTCTTCCTTCTCTTGTTACTTTTGTTGGTCCTTGACTAAAACTCTCTAATTATGATAAGGATCTATATTAATGTCCACAAATGTTATTCTAACGATTGACTGATCAATGTTTCGACTATGGTTCTTTTAAAACTTCTATACAAGCATTAACATAATTGTCTATAAACTGCCAACTAACATCGATTGTTCTAAATGTATCACTTAATATAGAAAAAGGAATTTCTACAATTGTATTTCTTGTTTTTAATTTGTGTTTACATTGTTAAAAAGTGGTCAGCAAGTAACTTATAACAAATGACAAGAAACTTTTAAAATTCCTGCAATTTAACTTGCAAGATGAGAGAAGGAAATTTTAATTGTTCTGTCAGGTATCTTGCTTTTATTTCCATATCTAGGTAAGAATAAGTACTTAAAAAGCAAGTCGCAATAAAGTAGCGTATTTGTATTATGGGGATTACAATGTATATTGCTAATAACACTGGTCTACAGCCAAAATGCTTCCGCAATAAATGTTGGCAAACTTTACTAATTCTGGGTCATTGAGAACGAAAATTACGCTTAAAATTGTTGATTGGCTCTAGTTTTAAAGATATGATACTGGGTCAGTATATACGACCCTTGACTTGGGAATGGCGGACGATAAGTGAGTTTGAAAGGGAAGGGATCTCAATTTAAACCAGAAATGACTAAAATACATCTTTGACTGGATCTATGAATAATCTATGACTGGGTTTGGACAGTACTTGCTTTTTAGGCAAAATAATGAATGCTGCAAACGGAAGCTGGTATTGCGTCATACATGATATGAGTTGCATCATGTTATTCCTAGAAGTCATGGATGATGCAATCATAACTAAGCTTACATCACTCTTCTGAAGAAATTGCTCTATATCAGCTCTACAAATCATACAGTGTCGTGCTATCTTATTTGTCAGTGTTTGATTTTGCAAAGGGACACATTTCTGTTTAGCCAAAGTGAGCAGAGATGCCTCGTACTTGTGTGAACAATGCAAATAACTTCTGCTATGTTTGTGGTGAAGTGACTTTTGCATCACAAAAGCGGAGTATAACCACTATGGTTAAGAAAGCCTTTATTCTGGCTGCAAAATTGGAGATCAGGACAAGAGGTGGGCCCCACACATATACTTCAACACCTGTGCAACAAATCTTTGCTAATGGTTGAACAGGAAAAGGAAATCTATGCTTTTTGCAGTGCAAATGATTTGGAGAGAGCCAACAGATCATATCAGCAATTGTTACTTCTGCATGGTGACTCTAGTTGGGAAAGGTATGTCAAAGAATAAAAAGTAGACTGTGCATTATCCAACATTCCATCAGCTATACGTCCAGTACCCCACGGAGAAGGATTGCCGGTTGCTGATGCACCAGAATCATTCTCACTCGAGTCAGACGAGGAAGAGGAAGAGGATGAAACTTCTAGTCCTGAACCATCAATGTCACATGACCCATATTTGCTCCCATCCTCCTCTGAACAACACCTCATAACACAAGGTGAACTGAATGACCTTGTCAGGGATTTGGAACTACCCAAGAGTAAGGCAGAGCTGTTGGGCTCCAGACTACAGCAGTGGAATCTCCTGGCAGGTGATGTTAGCGTTTCCATGTTCCGTGACCGTCAAAAGGATCTTGTTCCATTCTTTTCATGGAAGGTGATCTTGTAGCCAGCAACAACATCGATGGTGTGATGGCAGCCCTCAACATCGTTCATGATCCAGATGAGTGGAGACTGTTCATTGATTCATCGAAGACGAGTCTTAAAGCTGTTTTTCTACATAATGGCAGTGTTTTGTCATCACTTCCAGTTGGTCATGCAGTCCATATGAAGGAAACCTATGAAAACATGAAACAACTTTTGAGGTCCATAAACTATGACCAACATCAGTGGCAGCTTGGTGGCGATTTCAAGGTTCTTGCTCTCTTGCTTGGTTTTCAGACTGGATACACAAAGTACTGCTGTTTTCTCTGCGAATGAGATAGTCGTGAGAGAGATTCCCACTAAACAGTATCCAATCAGTTGTTTTAATTGTCATATTTGAATTCAGCACATCAAAATCCCTAATAAATAGCACATTTTATCTCTGAAGCAGACGACTTCAAATTTTTTTTAGACCAGTGTAATAGGCGTTTGTATACATTTAACTGTATATTTATACCAAAAGATTATGATACTATATATATTTATACATAATAGTAACAAAATAATTGCTTCATAGCTTGTAACAATATATAAAGTTTGGTTTTTCATACAAAGTTGTTTTAATAGCAACCAGTTAACATATATAAGCTCCATTAACTATACTTATGGATTAGAAACCTGCAAACCAATCCCAATAATCGAACTGATTTGTGATAATATAATAACAAGCGTAACTAACTAACATTGTATAATAGCTAAATCATTCTTTTATAATGATACTCTATTTTGCTAATTGTAACCATATGTAACTGTTTGCTTTGGGCATTGACATCACAAGAAACAAAGTATATGTGAAAAGCAGTTGTGATAGGCTTAAACGTTAGCAGACACAAATTCTAGAAATTAGAGTAATTTTGGTGGTATTGGTCTGATCTAGATAAACGTATACATTTTAGGTTTCCCAAACCTACAAACTGTAGCTGACTCATGAGTAGATGTCTGTAAAAATCTCTGGCTAAAAAATCCTAACAATACGGAGTTCTAGTTTGTTATGTATTCTGTTCAATTATTACTCTGAGTGACGACTGCGTTAGAGTTGTGTCAAACATTCAATTTTGATCACTTATTTGTTGTCAGGAGCAGCATTCATTAGGTCTTTCACATTTAATGTGCATTTCAAGGTTGTTACAACCATCAGGGTTACGAAACAGTCCTTATTTTAATCTTTTCAATTCTGTAGTACAGGATATTGTTTTTCATTTTCCTGGGAATATTGTGATACCCAACAACAGAATGTATTCTTTGAAATTAAATTGATTGTATACAATTTCTCTGATCAATTGGATTATGAAATTACATATCTTTCTCAGTGAGATCGTTCAGAGAAATCTACCATTTGAATTATTGTGCTGATTTCGGCACAATAACAGTTTGCTGTTTTCTCAGCACAGCATTCGTTGCGGCAACAATTTTACATATAAGACTTGTGCCGAAGACACAGGCTCCCACATACAAACTTTTTTTCGATTTGTGTCCTATGCTTTAATATGCTCTCCAAGATGGAACTTCGTTCAGCATCTTCCGAATCACTTTCACTATTAATTTTTAAATTCATCCTCCATTTTGATTTCATTTCCTCTATGTCCAGCTTTGCTGCTGTTTCATGCGAACAACATATGTTGACTCTCTGAAGTCTTTGCTTTCTATACTTTTTTATTTGTTAACCGTTGGCATTTGTTGTGTTATTGCAACTGTTGCACTCGTTGATGATAAAAGCTCAGAATGTTTTATTTCATTATCACTTATTGCTTTGCTTAGGATATCGTCAAAACTGTTTAACTTACAGATTGCAGGTGTTACTATCATCATGTAAATCACCTTCTTGCAACTAATCATAACAATGTTACACAAAACGCAATAAAAACCAAATGAACATCGACGCCAATAGCTATTCCTACAACATTTGATCCAGTTGATATTACACCCATACACTGTAAACATTGCATTTTTTCGTCTTGGCCAACTATGACTTATTTGCCACTGAAAAAAGATGCTACATTATGTCATCTATGTTTATTATAGAATTCACCGAGAGTCTACATATATATTGTAAATTTATGTTTTTCATAGTATTGCTATTATTATTTTATTATTATATAAATGCAGCTATATATCTTCTGTCATCGTACTTGTTCTTAACTAATGATCTGATAAGATACGATTATTAACTTTCTCACAATCTGCTATACTGGACTCTCACTGCCCGAAAACAGTAGACCTACGCGTCACCTATATGAATTAAAAAGATGGTAAGTATGTTTTTGAAAAGGCCTGTAGTGATATTCATTTTTTATTTGTGCTATGACAATTCTGTAGATAACTGATTTGTTACGTGATAGAAGAGCTGAGGAAATTCAGATGCTAGTATTGGGAACAAATAAGCCGTTGGACGAGCCGGGAAGATAAGCAGAAAATGTAATAAATGATTGCCAAGAATAGCTAAAGGGGGAGAACTTTCACTTGCAGTAAAAAGGATTATTCTCAACACAAGATAAAAGAGATATAATGCGACTGCTGCGGAGGTTGTCATGTGGAAAACAAATGTATAAAATAGAATGTTGAAACAGATGAACAGCAGATTGAAGATTTATAGCTGTATTGCGATAGCTGTTGGAAAAATAGGAAAATTAAAGAGCACATATAGTTGGAAACATAATAGATTAGGAGAGATATTTTAGACACAATATTAAAAGGATTAAAGATAAAGTTGTCAAAGCATTACTATTATGTAAAACAACTGTTTAAAATAGTGTGTAACAATATCTGCTTTAGATTTTTGAAAATATCAACCGTTGCTCTGTCTAGCAAGACATTTGTCCATACAAACAGATTAGTATTCAATAATAGATAATCTATTTTTATTGCATTCCTTGGTTCAGACATATCTTTCAAAGAGGAGGGGAAGGTTTAGTGATGATTTCAAAAAGGCATTTAATTCAGTTCATAGAAAAGACTCTTTATTCCCAAGTACTGTTCGAGGTAAGACGCTTTTTATATATAAAATGTCTACCCAGGTATCAAGCCAACCCTCAAGGTCTCCGGAAGCGACCTGAGTAAATATGTTGATTGTACATTTGTAGTACAGAAATGGTAATATCCTCTTTGTTTCAACATGTTTTATTAACATGTATGTTTGCAAAAGGGGGAAACTTTAATTTTCTTGATGAGGAATTAGAAAATATTATTGTACTACCTTGCAGGGATGATTGGTGCAATTTTTATGACACTATTTTAGAATAACAATTAAAGACTTAACGATTTTGAACTTTTTCAATAATTGGGTGTTGTGATTCAAAATGAGTAAGTTTAATAACATAATTTTTGTTCGCTTAATTGCTTTATTACGGAAAATAAGTTACAATTTTTACAACTATTTGGGCGTTGTGTTTTCTGAGAGAATACATTTATACATAGTAGTTCCAAGACTTGTTGTTCAAGCTAATAAAGCTTTCATTTCTGTGTAAATATTGATCAAAATGCTCGGATGTTCGTCACCAGAAACATCAATTAAGCTAGTTGATATGCTTATTAATCCAATTATTCTCTATGTTTCTTTAATTTGGGGTTATAAAAACAGAAAAGCAATTGAAAGATTTCAGCAACAAATTTGCAAATTGTATTTACCTTTTCGAAAATATTCTCCTATAGAGGTAGCTCTTGCTGACTGTGGTCGTTAATATATCTGTATAGATTATTGTATTCGATGTATCAAATTTTGGTGTAAGCAGTTCCAAATGCCGGATTATAGATACCCAGGGAAATGTCATTTAATATTAATAGTTATCAACTGCTCAGGTGATATAGGTTTGGCCTTTTTATATTGTTGTGGCAGGATATTGGTGATATTGACATGTTTATGTTTCAATCTAACCAAAGGAATATGGATTAAAATTTACATGAATTGCATGATGAATTAAATCGTTGGAAACGTGTAGAAAATTATTGTAAATACGCACATCTCCACTGGAATGTAAAAAATGCCTGTATTCTATAGATAATCATAAAATTAGGTGATTATACACGCTATATCTACTGGGATATTTACCTATACATTTTGTTTTAGAAAGACATCAAAATGTCTATTGATCTATTGAATATGCACTATGTGTGATTGAGAAGAGCTTGCAAATATGTTTCACTTCTTTTCTGTAAGCAAGACATTTACAGAGTTAACGAGTAAGTTTTGCTAAAACGTCACTATGAACGATACTAGGATGTTAGGTATTTATGAGTGCTGATAAATGAGATATAAATGAGTTATATTTATATGATGTAATGTAACTGAGATTATTAGAAAGACGTCACAGTGTCATTATTTTGCATTCAAATTGGGATATTATAGCTTATAACCTGTTATATTAGAAGGCAAAGATGATTTGTTCATTCACAAAATTAAAAAGAACTTAATAAATAGTGGCATTTATTTATTGGACTTAAGTGGCAGTGTAATACGCATGATTTAAAGACTGGACAGTTTGTTTCTTTCCTTGCTGAATGTATTATTTTACATGTTTGTCTTTACTCAATTTGATTTTGGCATTTCTTTATCAAATGTGTATCCACGGTATCCAGCATGGTTAAGAAACACTCACGTGGATGGCATACTCAACAATTATCAAAATGTACCACCGCAAGTGAATTCGCAAACTGTTTCGGAAAGCAAACTGTAGAACGTCCCGCAACCGTTATTATCAATGTAAATGATTGTTTGTTTATTTTATAGTCTATATTGTCTTCTGATATTTCTAACTTTAATTTGTCATCAAATCGTCCGAGTATTGGCTCGTATATGAAGATCTGACATGGGTACTGTCATCATCATAGTCCTTCTTCTCTACATAATTTATACTCACTCTGTCTAAAGTTTTGTACTCTGTAACAGTTTGTCGTACTAACATAGTTTGTTTATCAAACTGTGAAATACTGTTATTTGCCTCAAATCCCTGTGTTTATCTTTGTATTTTTAGAACTGTTTTGTATCCAGCGCTACTGTCTATTTTCACCACCATGTCACTTGGTAATGGAAAGATGCCGTCACCATTAACAGCATTGTCCAATTTCAGTTTAGAACCTTTTTACCTTTGTGAAATCCTACCATAATGTTTTCCATTCGAGTTGCAGCCTAGTTGATCTAATAATAATTTCTCAAATGTCTGTTTTATCAATGTCTGGTACTTTTGATATAGGGTGTGTAATACATGTTCTGTTTGGTTCCTGTGCACCTAAAATACAAATCAAATATGAGCTATTACTTTGATTTAAGACTGAAATGCCTTCGTATAATACCTTCACATGTGACCCCAATGCGATCTTGCAGAAAAAAAGTATGTCCATCATGTTCGCTTAATTATCTCATTCAAATAGGTGTCTGGTAGTTTAACCTTCGAGAACCACCTAGAATACGTCTGTATATCAAATGTAAAATGCCAAAACAAAATATAATAACCAGCTGTTGTCATCCACA
Organism: Margaritifera margaritifera; assembly: GCA_029931535.1. NCBI lineage: Eukaryota > Metazoa > Mollusca > Bivalvia > Unionida > Margaritiferidae > Margaritifera > Margaritifera margaritifera. Next base: position 142,887 of record JAQPZY010000482.1, read on the forward strand.
TTACAGCATTGATTTCCTTCAGCCAGGCATTCATATGACTTTGCACTGCATTGGTTCATGGAATCGTCACCATAAAATATTATAATCTAATTATTAAAATTGTTTGATGGGTTGTATGTGAAAACATTTATTTCATTATAGTATATAGTTATCTCTTGAAATGCGTTTGTTTTTTTTAACACGGTTTACGTGAGTTAAACAATTTGTTGTATTAAACTCAGTTGCAGGGCCAGAGTACTTGTTATTTTGTTTTACAATCTGAAGTCAGTAATTTTGGAATCATATACTAGATCCTTAACTTTAAGACTGAAGTCCTCCAGTGTTGTTGCAGTGCTCTGCTGGTGTGTCGTTTGCGCACCTGAACGCCATGACTGTCTTTTCATTAGAACCGACAATAGCAGTATTGTATCTATGTCTATACCTTAAGCCCATTAGTTAGATTCAACAATTAGTTGACACTGGCATTTCTTTTCTAATTACATTGAGTCTCCATTTACAAACTTTACAAATGTACATGTAATTCTTTGCAGACTTTTCCCTCTTCATTTGTCCGTAATGCTAGTGTAATCTTGTTCCTTTTACACACCCACTATATCTTTGGTAAATGGTATTTCCATTTTCTCTACAAGTTTTTTCTCTGTTAGCTTTGTAACATTTTACAACATACTGTATCTCCAATAACAGTTGCATTGGAATGTCTCTACGATCAATTTGATTAGTTTTATTTCAATTATTACTATATGTCAAATCAAATGAATACAAAAATTGTATCTTACAAATCTGTACATCTAAAAACTACAATTTTTATTGGAATTTATTTCATCTATTTTGTAGCAAAAGCTCTTCCTTAATCAACTGATTGTGGTTATTGTTGTGGCAATTCTTTGCAACAGAAGGTTTTTTGAATCTCTTTAATTTGACATGGTAAAATCTTCTAAAATAAAAGTACATTGTTAAATGTGTAACCATTGAAACGATTGATGTATCATCTTTTAATAAAAATCTAGATAAGTCTGCATGTCCCCATGACTCAACATTGATGTGGTTTTAATTATCCCTTTAAAAATCCTCAATCCCATCTTGTATTTTGTTTTACATTATATTTGTTGTCAGTCTTTTTGAAGTGTAGTTGGAATCAGCTTTACAGATTTGAATGTTAGCTCTTTTCATTTTTCCGGTAATTTGCTTATTACCCTGCAAGGACATATTCTACAGAGTAGTCTCCTTATCAAGGTTTGCGTGTCCCATGTGGCTATTTACTACTGACATTTCTGAATGTAATGGCGTTTCACTCTCTGGAGTTTTAATCGAAATAAAATTTTCATTTTCACAACTTTATATTATATCATTTCCATTTCATTAGTACATTTCACCGTTCGTTATTTTGCCTTCAAAATCTTTCAGATCTGTATATGTCATGTCTTTAATCATGTACAGATAATTCTTTGTCATGATACATGCAATATATATCCTTTCCCTTCATTTCTTCTAGATTTTAAATCACAAGATCATTTAAAATTATTTGCATTGTTTTAAATATTTCCTCACCAAAGTAAGGAAAATATCCCTTTTCAAAACCTGGTTAAAAGTTTTAAATTCCAACTCTTTACATATTTTACATTTATGTATTCCAGATGTAGAAGTTGTCAGGTAACTGAATAGCTTGATTCATAATTTTGATATGCTTTCTTTCTTGATTCTTCCTTGCTTGCTTTAGCCGGAGTCATGTCTATTAATCATTAACTAGTGTTACTGTAGCACCAAATAACTTCGGCAAAACGTCAACCCATGTTCTGACTTCATTTTGAGTGAACTAATTCCACCTTTCCACTATATATGCTTTTTGTCTGAGTAAGTTGAAAATTGCTAACTGTTTCCTATTTCAACTATATCTATCATTTGTTTCTTCTAAAACTCTTTTTCTTCAAACTATTTGTTTTATTTCTTCAGGCCTTCTCTCTTTAAAGATTCTCTAAAAGAATAAGGTATGAAAAACTGAGTATTACTGTCTAGATGTATTTATAGTCCTGGTTGACTTTCCTACACATGTCTACCTGTCACTGGTCATCCTCGTGACTGATATAAACTCTTTCAAAGGAAGTCTTTTTCTAACATGCATGTATAATGTGTAGGTAGACTGCTCAGTTGACCATTGTTTTAATTCAATTACATTTTATTTTCCATTTGTCCCATTGGATTTGTTGCTACGATTGATTTTCATTTGTGCAAGCAGCTGCACCGTCAGGTTAGCCATTACATTGTCTTAAATACTATACTTTGTGTGCCATTTTTAATGCTATATAACACACAGAGTAGTAACTTTATGTTGCTAAATTGATTTTTAGCGTAATCGGCAATCCAACAGGAGCACCATGTAAAACAGGTAGTTTTATTGTCAGCAATTTGCCACGTGTCTTCCTTCCATTAAAACGTATGGATGAGCTGAGTTTTAAGTTAGATTTGTCCATTCCTATGGTGGACTCTGCTTCAGGTTGTTGATATATTTAGTTTAGCAGTTTTGAAAACACTTTTCTGGAAAAGAAAATTCAAACCAAATTTAGACATTGTAGCATTTCTGAATTTTTCTTTTCAAAGCACATTGTGATGTGTATAGATCTTAGTTTCTAACATTCTCCACTGAACTCAAAACAAATAAGTTGCTATATCACCGTTTTACACGGTAAACTAAAGCCAGTTGACTTAATAATGCCATGTTTGTTTTGTTCAATCTATTTGATAGCAGATATAAATCTTCATTGTATTTTATATATATCAATGTTGTAGTTTTACGTTTATATTGCTGTTTGCATGACAGATAATTATAATTTTTAAAAAATAATAATTTCATTTTCTCTTGACACAAAATATATTATTTCGAATTTCTATTTCAAATATATATTAGATGCATGTGGAGTCCTCTCTCTCTCTCTCTCTCTCATTTTATTTATTATACCTACGAGATTATATATATATAGTCATCTATCAAGATAATTTAAATTTATGTGTAGAAATAATTTTGTTTTTCCTCCACTTACAGTAGTGAACTTGACATTTGACTTTTCTCCTAAAATTCATGGACTTCTTCAATAACTTATGTGTAGACTATCCACACATTTGGGACCAGGTTATTGTGTACAAACTAATTTTCTTCTTTCAGTCACAGTGATATTTGACCTTTGACATTGTGATCTCAAAATCAATGGGTTTCTTTATTACGCAAAACGCAAGAAAGGCACAAAGCGCCCTTGTCCTGTAGAACTAATGCTATTGTTCGGAAACCATTTTTATTAGTTTTACGAAGGTGACCTTGACCTTTGATATCTTGAGCCCGATATAAAGAGGTTTTCTCCTTACCCAAAGTGCATCCATCCACAAAGATGATAGAGATCTCATGTTATTGTGCAGAAACTATTTTTCTTCTTTCAGTCATACTGACCTTAATCTTTGCGTTTATAAACCCGAGATCAATACACATCTTTCTTACTACAGATACAAGTTATCCACAACGATTGGTAACTGTAGACGGTACACAAATAGAGTTATTGTGCGGTAACCATAATTTTCTTTCGATCACAGTGATCTTGACCTTTCAGCCATCAACCTCGAAATCGATAGAATTCTTTCATACCTCAAGAGCAAGCCATGTACAAAGTTTGATAACCGTAGAAGGTTGACAACTTGAGTTATTGAGCGGAAACGAAATTAGTAACAGACAAACGGACAGACGGACAGACGGACATGATAAGATAAAAACATCCGCCTTATAGCGGTGGATAAAATATAGAAAACTTGCCTCACAAAAGTCAGATACTTGTCGCTCACACACAATTTCATCTCTTGTATTTTACCTAAACAAAAACAGTGGAAGTATCTTTATCAAATCCACTGCGTTTCTTTATCAATGAAATCCTACTAAAAAGCTGGAACATATTTTTACAAAGCTTTTTTGCTTCATTCCTTTTATCATTTGTCATTTGTTGGTAAAAGATTAAAAAATCAATCTACAATTAAAGCATACGATGCGGTCAATTAGTTTCATGGGACTGATACAAGTGTGTATGCATCTGCTTTCGTCTGATTTATGTACTTCTTCTACAAGATTGAGTATCGGGCAATGTATATTTTCCAGACATCATGGAAATTATAATCCAAACATTACGAAGTTAAATTACCGTTCCTAAAATGTATTTAATATATTTTGTAATTCCCTCTATTTTATCTTAGGGGCAAATATACATACACAGTGAGTCCGGCCGTTGGCAATGGTGATCAAGTGGTACTTTTTGTGGATTCTTATAGCAGGAATAATCTCAGTTACTTTACTGTTAACGGTGCAGGTAAGCATATACTGACAAATATATATTCATAATAGAGAAAAACATGCTTATTCTTTAAACATGTCTTTGGCCATTGTTGGAAACGTTAAACATAGCTAGAATAGCGACTATGTTAAATAATGCATCATTTTTATTTCTCGTAAGGCATATTTTTTTTATTTTTATAACTTTGATGCAAAAGGTATATGAAAATTAACAATAACCCTAAAACAGTCGTCTCGTATGAACAACACCTCCCTCCCTCTCTCTTTCTCTCTAACTCTCAGCGGTGAAATGACAAGGACATTGTAAAGTACCACAGTTAACAATGTTGTTATAAGGGCTGAGAAAAAGCATTACAGAAAGCAGCGTCCATCATAATATTACAAAGAATATTTCTGTCTAGAAGCGGTAATATTTCTTCTTAATCAGCAGCTCACTATTTTAAGAAATAATATAAAAATTCTTGCATGATCACGACACTTTGAGCCAGTTTGTCGCCAGGCATTTTGCGCCAAACGTACTCTGATCTGAATTGATTTCAAAAGAAAAGTTGGCCTTCAAACATGTTAACAATACAGTATTAATCCTTGTTAAATTCTGAACCATTTTGCCAATTTTCGAAGTCATCTTTATCAGATAATCAAGATAGAGGCCGAAATTTAATCATCACAGGACTGCGTCATATTTGCTTTATCCAGATACCTTAAGAAGAACTTAGTTATCTCTCATTATCTTCCAGAGATATCAAAAACCGGTACAGTTTGCTGTGATATGGGTTGAGATGCACATGTTTTTATTGGAATATACATTGCTGAGTTTGCGTCAATATTTTTGCAGCTACTAACTTTTTGGGCAGATTTATAATTATCTGGATTGGTAGAAATTATATATGCAATTAAGATTCTTTATCTTTTCAAGTAGTAAATCGGTTGGGGGGTTTTGGGGGGAGTTGGGGGGACGGTGTTTATGTTGATTTTAACTGGACTTTCTACGCATTATTGGCTATATAATGCTTATGAATGTCATCTTAGTCCCTTTCCTAAGGACACACAGAGGCAGCCGACCCGGGCTGGACTGGGCGGATAACGAACCAGCGATCCTTGAAGTAAGAATCCGACGCTCTACCGACATAGCTGCAACTCTCCAAATTGGAGAAAATTCAGGATCGACCAATGAACTTTTCTCTATCAAAGCACTGTAAATTTTGCAACACAAAAATAAAGTAGAAACTGAGAAATAAATGTTTTCATTTATACATAGACTATATGCATCGACTGTGAAATTACACATTTCCTTGTGAATTTCATTTGTTGTATTTGTTTTGTGTAGGTTGACCTACGAGCTACAATACTGCATCGCAGATTGAATACTGGTCAACACATCGATTAAGGATGGAACGTATCATTTTGTCTCGACATACTTCCTTCACAGCAATTGATAAAGTTTATTTTTAAATGAACTTAGGCGTTATGGATTACATACAACTCCTGAACAAAAACTGTTTATTCTTTAAAAACTTTTTTTTTAAAAACACTACACATTCTTTCCCATACATTCACACAGGCAAATATACTCGTATGAACTGAAGTGCCAGTTACACGTCATAGACAGAGCGCCCTCAATTAGAATATAGCAGTCTTTCTTTGTCCCCAAAATTGAGAAATTTGAGGCCGATTTCTTTTAAACTATACCTGTCGTATTCGGATTTCACAGGTATAATAAACAAAGCTTTATCGATTGGGTGCATATCGTACCTACGCCAGGATTTTCCCTTCACCGATTTAATTCAGTTTTTGTTTTCAAAAGAAATTTAACATAACAAATCCTATTTTGACGGTTAATAAACTTTTTAAGAAGGAATACACAGCATTTATTAATATATATATTAGTATTGCTTATATCCTTTCAATGCAACCAATACACCACCAGGCAGATATCAGTTGGAGGCGTTCAAATCGGTGTGTGTCTGTCTGAGGAGTGTTCATTTACCTCTGAGGATAATTAATATTTGCATAACTGTCCAAATTCATGCTTGTGCATTCGTGTCATTTAGTTGACCAAACTAACAGGAGTAGTATAGGCCAGCACTTGAGATCCAAACGGGAGTCTCGTGTTAAATAGGGTAAAAAATGTCTAGCCTCTCACGGGAAATAGAAATTAGGCCGCCATTTGTTTGTTGTTTTTTTTTTGTTTTTTTTTTTTTTGCCTGCAATATAAGTCAAGCAAATTCTCTCGGTGACAAATTTAAGGTTGTCAAATGTTTCATTTATTAGCTTCTGAATACCATGTCATGTAGAATTTTGGGCCGGTCCCATATCTTAAACACGTTACTATTCTGCTAGAGTACTATTAGGTCAAAGTTTCATACATCACTTTTGATACCATTTTAAGAAACACCATCGTATATTGATAAACACACCAACCGACTTTTGTTTAGTGTTTTGCCAAACTTTAGTGTGCTGAAGTTACTTTTGATTCCCGTTTTTTAAAACCATCACATTAAATTGTGTGTGTGTGTCTGTACGTGAATATTTGTGTGTTTGTAAAAAAGAGAGAGAGCATAGAGCAGAAAGGAGAGAGAGAGAGAGAAAGAAATAGAGAGAGAAAGAGGTATCTTAAATCGGAACATATACAATTATGATTTTAATTTAAATCAATATATAGGTAACTCTATTGTGAGCGTCTGTCTGTCTGTCAATGTGTGTATGTGTGTGTGTGAGAAACATATAGAGATATAGACGGAGAGAGAGGTGTATCTTAAAGAGGAACAGGGTCAATTATGATTTAAATCTAAATAATTCTACAGGAATCTGAAGTGTGTATGTATGTATGTGTGTGTGTGTGCGTGTGAAACAGAGAGAGAAGGAGATGGCTATGTCTGTCTGTCTATCAATGCGTTTATTTTTGTGAAACAGATAGAGGATGAAGAAGAGAGAGATGAATCAATGCGAAACAGACACAGTTATGATTTTGATCTACATTATTCTATAGAAAGCTCAAGTGTGTGTGTGTGTGCGTGTGTGTGCGAAACACATAGAGAGAGATAGGGAGAGAGTGCATGTGTCAAACATATACAGAGAGAGAAAGACGTGTATCTTAAAGTGGGTATGTTTAAATATAATAGTCACCCTTAAGCAAATCAAATGAAGACATTGAGACATGCGTTTTGGGTATATTTTCCTCATGAAATTGCAAGAAATTGCAAAAATACATTGCAAGAAAAAATCACAACCATAGGCAATCAGAGGAATTTGTTATAGCATCTCACAGGATTGAATTCCGTGGTTACTAAAGTCCTTTTCTTTGCTAAGCGTATATGTAAAGTTATTTTAAAAAATCACATCCAGGCGCTCCTTTCGGCTTTGCATAAATCTAGCAAATTTTTCGTTCGTTCAGGAACTTTTTTTGTAAAGGGACTTACCCCACGCTACAATTTGCACAGTGATGAAGTGAATGTTCTTGAATGTACTTGTCGCAACTGAGATGCGCCACACAAAAGTTAGGAATGTGAATGTGACATAGTTTCTTTCTGGCACAAACCTAACTTTATGGATTCAATTTGTATTTGATAATCTGTGAATCTTTTTACAGCACCCCGTTTATAGAACGCGATAATTACACTGTATCAAAAACTAACAAGATCGGCGTAAAACTTTTTTTCCTTGGCTCGGCACTGGACATTTGTAAGTGCGCCACTGACAAAACTCAAAATAGTCTTCCTTGTCAGTAACTTGTGTTGCAAGAAATATTCTGTGATTAGTCAGGCTGATTTCTTCAGTCTCTTGCTACAAACAGAAATATTCCTTTATAGTTAGAAATCTATTGTACAAAGAAAGAAGGATGGATACATTATTGTTTGAATAAAAGTACATGGGGTAATCATATGCAAAGAGAATATCACTCATTCGAAAATATGTAAATTACCATCGTTTTTACTTAGTATCAGCTTACCATAGTCAAAGTGTTTGAATAAAAATAATTGTTGTCTAAAAGTTTTGAAGCCTACTATCGCGTAGTTTTAATTTATTCAAGAACATCTATGAAATAAAGAGAAATACTCAAAGAAAGAAAGGAAGAAAGTGAATATTTAATGGAAAAGGAAAGTAAATATTTACATAAAATGAAAAAGGAATACCTTCATGTATTGAATTTATAGCAATATGCATTCGCATAGATTAATTTCGGAGGTGGTCTTTGCTGGACATTTCTTGGAAAATCGCTCTACTGAACATTTCGGAGGAAATCTGTATGGAAAGTTTTCTTATAATGTATAGTTCCAATCAGTAGGTAATATATGAGAATTATGGGAAACTAACATTGAGGCGATAACTTTAGTAATTTGTCTTGGATATACTGAGAGTTATGGACAATGCAGAAATTTAAATATAGGCCTTGTACTATATATATATATATATATGTATATATATATACATATATATATATATATATGTGTGTGTGTGTGTGTGTGTGTGTGTGTGTGTGTGTGTGTGTGTGTGTGTGTGTGTGTGTGTGTGTTTTCCCGGGGGTCAGTTAAGCCTAGTTATACGTTATATAAAAACTACTAGGCCAATCAGACAAGAGGAACCAATGAGTGAACAACAGTTATATACTATCCTACACCTAGCATTCTACTATCCAACACATTGTTTACAGTGACGATTAATCACATGTGTGTGTGTTATCTTATTAATATTAAAAACAAATCAAGAAAAAGAGCCACCGTTTTTTTGTTGTTGTTTTTTTGTTGTTTTTTTTTTTTTTATTGGCATATTCTCATGAGTTACAATGACATTTTAATGCACAGCAGAAAAGTCTATTATGTTCTAGCCAACACCCGCAATATACCATCAACACTCCCTTTTGAGTTATCTACTATCGTTTGGAGTGACCATTACCCAGTTATTTGTTATCCATCACTCAGTTATATACTTTACCATCAACACGCCGTTTGGAGTGACTAACACCCAGTTATTTACTCAGTTACCTACTACCAAACACTCACACTATGTCATCAAGACGCTAATGGAGCAACCAATGCCCCACACTATACCATCAGCACGCCTATTGGAATGACCATCACTCAGGCGTATACTATCCAGCAACCAGTTATATACTATCCAACACCCACACATTTTCTAATAGGTGTAGGAATACACACAAACTATACTTACAAACACATAAATCTACTATCGCACAAGAGTCTAGGATGGAAAGAAGGAAAATGAAATCACACACACACGCTATCACACACAAGCAAGGTTAGGAGTGTTTACACACATTATATCCCAAACATACTTATATACTATTACACAAGAGTGTAAAGGTGGTTAAGAAATTAGGTGCTTATCTCTGTTTGCTCTCGTAGAAGGTGTCGACCGTTTTGTTTTAAAGCTCGCAATAACTCTGAACTTTTTTCAGAAGACAAAGTTTGGGTTTTTCAATTTTTATTTTCAAATTGAGTTTTTCAAACTTCATGTTTTAAATTTTCATTTTCAATTGTCATTTTCAATTTTTTTTTTTTTTTGTTTTTTTCCAATTTTCATTTTTTTTTTTTTTTTTTCTTTTCATTATCAATTTTCATTTTTAAATTTGGTTTTGAAAGTTTCATTTTCATCTCCACTTCTCATTTTCAATTTTGGTTTTAGAATAGTCACTTTTAAATGTTCATTTTCAATTTTCACTTTCACTTTTTTGCTTTTAATTCTCATTTTCAAATTTTTCTTTTTCAAGTTTATTTTTTAATTTTCATTTTCACTTTCAATTATTATTTTTAATTTTGGTTTTATAATTTTCATTTTTTACTTTTTATTTTCAATTTTCATTTTCAAGTTTTCATTTTTAAGTTTTGTTTTTTGTGGGTTCTTTTTTCGATTTTATCTCCTGTTTTTTTTTTTTAAATTTCAATTTTCAATTTTGGGGTATTGATCTTGCTTTCTATAGAATATGTTGTGTCAAGCCTAAGATTGACAGAGAGGTGAAGTAAAATATTCAGTTAGAGACTGAAAATGGCAAAACTTACGTAACATAGTCTTCTATAGACATTAAATAGGATCGAGAGAAAAGTAGTTATGCATCGTTCATGGAGTGTTGTGCCAGTTAAGAAAAGAATTGTCTATCTGAAAAAATGTGAAGGGTGGTTGTGCTTACGCACACTATAGCCACAAACATACTGATGTACAATCGCACAAGAGGGATAAGAGGTTTAAGTTTTAGCTTTTTGTGGAAGATGTAGACGTACACAAACATAAAACACAAAGATTGACAATGACTGAATAGAGTATATGTTTCTAAGAGAACTGGATGGCCATGAAAAGTATCGTTTGATTTCCAAAACAAGTTCAGAGTTAGTGCGAGCTTTAAAAACTTGTCCTTAAACAAAATGTCCAATACCCTTTACGATAGCAAACAGACAAAAGCACCGAACATCTTAATTCACCATCCCTCTTCCGTGATAGTATATAAGTATGTTTGTAGGTATAGTGTATGTAAGCACTCGCAATCTTGTTTGTGTGTGATAGCATGTGCGTTTGTGTATCTTTTAATACCCCTTCTTTTATATCCTTGCCTCTTGTGTGATTTCTTTTTGGTGTATTTGTAGCATAGTTTGTGTATATTCCTATCTTTTTTCGTTGGAAAGTAAATGTGGGGATCTTGGATAGTAGATAACTGCGTGTTGGATAATATATCCGTGGGTGATGGTCACTCCAAACGGCGTATTAATGGTATAGTGTTGTGTATTGGTCGCTCCTTTAGAGTGTTGATGACATAGCGTGAGTGATGGATAGTAGATAACTGGGTGTGGGTCACTCCAAAAGGTGTGCTGATGGTAACGTGTTATTGTTGGATAAAATATAACTGAGTGATGGATAGCAAATAACTGGGTAATAGTCACTCCAAACGACGTGTTAGAGTGTAGATAAATGGGTGTTGGATAGTGTATCACTGGGTAATTGTCACTTCAAAACGGCGTGTTTATGGTATGGTGTGAATGATGGATAGTGGATAAATGGCTGATGGTCGCTACAAACGGAGTGCTGATGGTATAGTGTGGGTGCTGGCTAGTAGATAATAGACTTTTGTGACGTGCTTAAAAATTTCATTGTAATTCATGAGAATATACCAAACAACCGTAAGTATCCCTTTACTTCGTTTGTTTCTTTAGTATGAATAGGAAAACATGCACACACAAACACACACACACAAACACATACACTCATGTGATGGCCACTCTAAGCAGTGGGCTGGATAGTAGATAACTAAATGTTGGATAGTAAATAAATGTTGTTTGATAATTAGTTTTTATTGTCTGATTGATCTAGTAGTTTTTAGCTTGTGCAACAGTACTTGAAATCTAACTGATCCCATTTTTAAATGTATGCATGGTACATTACTCTCGGTACATCCACTACTCTCTACGCATCCCACACACATTCCAAAAAGTATAGCCTCAATGCTAAATTCCCATCTTTTAAATTAACTAGCGGTTCCAACATTCTCATGTATTACCTACGGACTGGAATTAGGTCTTTCACATATTAATTCCCCTCGACTAGACTAGATTCGTTCTGGAATATTTTTCTCGAATAAATGATTAGTTATTTAGCCTGTGCGATCGTAGTATTCTCTAAATCTTTAATAATTAATAGAGTTTTAAATATAAAGAAATATTTATGTTTGTTACAAAAGACTGATGAAATCTGCCTGACTTAATAATGAACATTTTTTGCAACGCAAGTTGCTGACAAGGGAGACTATTTTGACTTTTGCCAGTGGTGGACGTTATAAATGACGGCTACCAGTATTAAGTCAAGCAAAAAATATCTTTTGCGGTGCTTGGGGGGTGGGGTTCCTTTGATATAGCGTAATCATTGCGCTCTGTAAACGGGATGCGGTAAACAATTAACAGATTATCAAATACAAAATGTGTGCTAAAAGTTAGGTTTGTGCCGGAAAGAAACGATGTTATTTTTCTGGCCTAATCGTTGAGTTGGATAATCAGTGTTATATTCCCAGATATGGTGAAGTATTGAATGACGGCCAGTACAAGAAAAGGAAACAGGACTATCGTGTGGATTTTATCGGGGGGTTTCTTTGTGTGTTTTCTTTTAAAAACAGAATGGAGTGTCTGGATGTGCTTTTCTTTTAGAGCTTTACATATAAGCTTAGCAAAAAAAAGGATTTGAGTAAGCGCGCATGTCAATCATATGAGATTTTATTTAAAAACAGCTGATTTCCTATGGTTGTAATTCCTTTCAAATGCAAAAACCGAATGGAGTATCTGGATGTGATTTTTCTTTTAGAGCTTTACATAATCGCTTAGCAAAGAAAAGGATTTAAGTAACCACGCAAGTCAATCATGTGAGATTTTATTTAAAAAGAGCTGATTTCCTATGGTTGTGATTTTTTCAAAATGTAATCTTTAAATTTCATCACGAAAATATACCAAAAACGTACGTTTGTACTTCTTGTTTGATTGTGTTTTTAGTATGAATACGATATTCACATATACTCACTTTGAGATACCAGTCTCTCTCACTCTCTCTCTCTCTCTCTCTCTCTCTCTCTCTCTCTCTCTCTCTCTCTCTCTCTGTGTGTGTTTCACACACACACACACACTCACTCACACACTTGACCTTTGATAGAATGATTTCGATTTAAATCAGATTTGTATCTGTTCCGCTTTAAGATTCCACACTCTCTCTCTCTCTGTCTCTCTCTTTCTAACTCTCTCTCCTCTTTATTCTCTCTCTGTTTCACAAACACACACACACACATTGACATACAGACAGAAATACCGTCTCTCTGTCCCTTTCACCCACACACACTTGAACTTCCTATATAATGATTTAATTTTAAATCATAATTGTGTATGTTCCGCTTAAAGATAACTCTCTTTCTTTCTCTCTCCCTATTCATTCTCTCTCTCTGCTTCACAAAAAAAACCATACACACATTGACAGAGAGACAGACATACCCATCTCTCTCTCTTTCCTCTCTCTCTCTCTCTCTCTCTCTCTCTCTCTCTCTCTCTCTCTCTCTCTCTCTCTCTCATACACACACTTCAGCTTCCTATAGAATGATTTAGATTTAAATCATAATTTCATCTGTTCAGCTTTAAGATACATCTCTCTCTCTCTTCTTCTTCTTCTTCTTCTCCTTCTTTTTCTTCTTCATTCTCTCTCTGTTTCACCAAAGAAAACACATACATTGACAGACAGACACGCACAGTTTAGTTTGGTCGTTTTCGAAAACGAGAACCAAAATTAACCTCAGCATACTACATTTTGACAAAGCACTCTGTGCCTAGACAAAAAAAATCCAAATGTCACAAGTATATTGACCTTGGGTGTAAAAAAGTCGGTCGGTGTGTTTATTAATCTACGATGGTTTTCTTAAATTTGGGTTAAAAGTGATGTATGAAACTTTGACCCAACGGTACGCTAACAGAATTGTAACGTATTTAAGATCTGGCACAGTCAAAAAATCCCGCCTAACATCGTTTTCAGAAACTTATAAATGAAAAATTTATCAACTTTGAATATGTCACCGAATGAATTTCCTTGATTTAATACTCCGGTGAAAAAAAGGTTTGATGAAATACTTATGAATTTATTTCGAATTGCACTTAAAGAGTCTGAAAATTTTATATACAGTTTGAATGTGAGTTCCATGCATTAAATACTAATTATAATCACTCGTTTTTGTTTTTCGTGACCATATAAGTATATCAGTTTATTCATTTAGTTGCATTTATTCATTTATTTATTTTGGACTGAATATAATGTCCATCCTGTAAGTTTAGGAGTTTCCAGTTTATATATATATATGGAGTAAGTATTTTAATATTCTCTTTTATTTCACAGACATTAGCAGCAGCTCCTTTTTCCAAGGCAGTACAGTCACTATTAACGTATATTGGTATCTGAAGCCGGTCGCGGCCTATTTCTCCATAGTCTTTACCTATTTTTCTACATATTCAGGTAAGTACGCAGAAACAGTTCATACTAATAGTACAGTGAATCAATTTCTTCAGTCATTTTCAAATTGTACGGAAGCCTTAATAGAAGATTGTGAGATATGATTCTCATTTGCCGTAATATTGCCACAAACACTTTTAATGTACTAAATCCATTTATATCTCATGATGAATTTATTTAGGTGAACAAACAATATCCTGCAATGCGTATACCTCAACATCAATTCCACTATCGGTTCGTGTATTGTTCATGTTGAAGGAGTGTGTACATGACATGACAGGAGATGTGTACGCAAGTAATTGACAGCTTTCAGTACAAAATCATCAAAATGCTGGCAAACTTTAACCATGTTAACCATTAAGCAGGGGATATTATTCATAGTAAATCCAGTGATCAAAATACCGTATAGCGGGTAATTTTACGCCGACTCAATTTTTTTGTTTTTAAATTTTGATTTTTGGACGGATTATGAAAATCTAGTAGAGTTAAATTCTGGGTAATATTGAATTGCAAAATTTTGAACACTATCCTTGCATTTTCAGATTCCACCAATTATCTTCGACAGCGTAAATTATGTCAGTAACCTAATATAAAATAGTCTCCACAAAGAACTGAATGGGATCTGAAATAGTTATTTTAACTAGGATTTTATATATGTCCGTTCTAAAATGTATATGCTGCGTTGTTCCATGTGGTATTTGACTCACATACGGTTTGTTTAGGATTGCAGCATATCCTTTAAACATATTCAGATATCAATATAACATTGTTGATGAGGTGATTTACATATTATTTATTCTTACTGTCAATAAAAGAGCCAAACTACAAAATCAACACACGCTAAATCCACTAAACTAAAAATATGGAATTGCAGACAAACGAAACCTTTGTCAGATCCTAATTGCTAAATATTTGTTATAGCTGTTCGATTTACAATCCGCCATAGTTTGCTGCTGCTACATTAAACAGCTATATGGTTGTAATAAGATGTGTGTCATAGAATGCGGATACGTTGGAGTCATTTGACTTTTTGCACAGTAGAGGCTGTACATAAAAGAAATTGCAAAATCCACGATGTTTATTCTGTAGAAGTTGTACACGAAATGCTAAATTGCGATACACAACGACACCGAAAATATCAGTATGTCTATGTTTTCGAACATAGAAATCGGAGGTCCGCAAATCACTGAGTGCCTGCTGTTATCTACATATGCTATAGTATTGTATGTATCTATGTCACATACAATATTTTGATGAAGATTTATACAAATAATAACTATAATGTAAACTACCTCTATGCACAATCGATAAGTTTATTTTTATTATTTTAGTTTCACAACGTACCCTGTGCAATGCGAACGAAATTTTAACCGCCTCAAGAACTGAATACAGATATATACCGTCACCTGGATATGGTTTAGGATGGTATTGGCACCAAGCGTATGTATTGTCTTTTGGACATTTCGCCTTTGCAAATAATTCAATGTATTATACGGTACTGATAGAAAAAGCTTACTTCATTATTAATCAAAACTGTTTTTATCAACTAGCTGGTATATATCACCTTGCAAGTTCACCACAGTTGCAGCTGTTATGTATCGTTGTATAAATGTACACATATACATAAGCAAATTGTTAAAGTTTTTACATAGATTTGATTAAGGATCAGTCAAGAAGCTGAATTAAATATATATGCTTTTGCTAGTAACATATTTTATATTATATGTGGAGAGGATCTATGCTAAATAAATATGAATAATAATAATAATAATAATAATAATAATAGTTAGTTAGTAGTAGTAGTCAGAACCAGACTCGTTACCGTCCCGAACAAAATCAGATTACATGAATACAGTAGGTTCATGCAGATATGTTGTATTGAGATATTGATGTTGTTGCAAAAATAAATATAGGTAAACAAAACTATTTAACATATATGAAAACAATCAGACGGCATACCGAGAGATAAACAAACACATACGTAGATACATGTGTCACAGGATGAAGCCGGGTTGGGACTGTATTAGTGAAGACACCGAAAGCAACTGCGTTAATAAGATGTTTATTTATAAACGCAATTTAAAGATGAACAAATCTGACACCATTATAACAAAAAGATAAGGAAAATTATAAAGTTCCTAACATGGAACTATCAACAACAAGTAACTCAACGAGAAAAATCAAAGATGAATTTAACGAATGGAATTTTAAACAAACGTGAATAGCATCCTATCACCAATCAACAAATAAGAGTATATGATCTACACCCCAATATAAACAAGGTCTTATTAAGTACCAAGGGTGACCAAAGCATGTGATTTATGCACTTATCAATAGAATACTCATTTATCCATCAATCTGTTAACTCGTCAATTTATCAATTTAACAAGCGATGTTGGAATATGAATTTATGAATCCGTCGTTCATATAACGATATTGAAATGGGGATGTATGAAATTATGAATATGTCGTTCATATAACGATATTGAAATGGGGATGTATGAAATTATGAATATGTCGTTCATATAACGATATTGAAATGGGGATGTATGAAATTATGAATCTATCACACATATAGCGATATTGAAATGGGAATGAATGTAATTTTGCACAGATAGCAATATTGAGATAACAATCAAATGGAACACGCAACAAATATAACTATCGTGGCGTCCGTTTGACTACCAAGATGTATCTACGGTTCCACCCGCTCTAGTCCATGGTCAAGGAGCCACCACGCATGGTCCACCCCTCCCAGTCTGTTGAAGGGTCCCTCGAGAGCCTTCACATTAACACAGACCCGTTGATCGAGAAGCCTTGGTCCCTCGCATCGAGAAAACCAGTACACTCTTCCGAAACAACGTCACCAGACACAGCGTACACGTCACACGAAACCACACAGAGTTCTGTGACTTCACACACCACCAAACCATACATATGGAACAGCTAAAAGTATAACAACTAAACCGTGTAGTACATATGACACGGTTAGTACTTTTGTATTGATATATGTTGCGCATGCGCGCACATGAATTACGCCTCGTTACACATTACATTAATCATTCAATGCATGCCGCGTATAATTAAATAATACCCGTCTGTTCAGTTACAACAAATAGCTAACTTGAACCAGCCTATAGGATTTCTAATATCATGGCGTTGTATGACCTAGGTATTGACTCTCTGTAGAATTTAGAATAAATTCTAAAACATCTAATATATGAAACAATTATGTCATATAAAACGAATAGTGATAAAGAATACAATCTTAAATTTCACATACCTCTACAGCTGAAGTTTTGCTCCCGTAAAGAGGTAAGCTTTCTGACAAGACTCATCGTAGTGTAATTTGTTTATAGAGAATTCGCTCTATATGTACTCTAGCTGTGACAGATATGCGCAGCAGCTAGGTACGTGAGTTTTCACTGCAGGCAATTTGCACGTGCAGCATGGGGTGAATCGCGCTCAGTATTTCACAATAACTAGAGCCGAAAAAAATAAACAACCCCCGAGTAACGCTCTAGTCGGAAACGAAACCCGAATACATTTTTGATCACATATACATATTGATATAAACCATACAATTCCGTGACAACATGTATACATACATACAAGTATCTCCTTTCAACATCTAGAAATTGCTACAAGCTGCCATTTTCATGTCTATGCATAATGTTACTAACAGCCATCGAATGATTTGCTTAATACATTGTGATTTTTGTAATAGACCAAATATGCTTCTTCCCTTTTTTCTTTCGTTCTTCTCTGTTACTTCAGAAGAAATAAAGTTTATATTGCAAATGCAGATAATATTTCTCTACTATTACATCATATCCACTTCTGTCTTTAAATACGCCTTTTTCTTTGGCAAACTAACCATGACATAAATACGTATATACACACATACATATATACAGTAACCAAATTTACCATTTGGTCGACAAAGTGACCCAGCAGTTTGCGTTACAAATGTGTCCAAGGGCATCATCAAAGGAGGATACGATGACAGATTATGGATTTCTTATAGGGGTTGGAAATTTGTTGATTTCAGCATCCCATAACGAATTGATAAGACATTTTATTATTGCGTCAATGAGCTACTTACCAATAAATACAATGTTCGAGAATATCCATATTTAGCTTGTAATTATTTATTCTCAGAAAGAATATCAGCACAATTTCGCGCAAACATATTCTTCCTTGATTGCAAAACGTGAGCCATAATATAGTGTGCACACGGTAAATATTGCATGCCTAATATTGGCAAACATCTCTCGACAATTTCAAGCATGCGATAATTAAGTAGCATATTACCCATATGTCCAGTGTGCGGCGGTGTAGCAATCCTTATTGTAAACAATCCAGTATTGTAATACTATCAGAATAGTCGTTCCATTGTTAACGTTTATTACAGTAGTGTTTCGTGATGTGCTTCTTCTCTAATAAGTAATAAAGTGACCACAAATGACTTTGTATAAACAGCTGCTTTGAAAGGCAATAATATATCATTATCTCATCTCGTTGTTTTTGTTAACAAATATTTCATCACTAAACTTTATTACAATTCGTGATGTCCATTACACAGCAGATGAAACCGCTAACAAAATATGATTACAATAGTGGTTTCTGTACGGTGACGTACACTATTCTGATAAAGGTGAAGCCGCCAGTTCATGTTGATCAAGCTATATATAATGTGGAAAGCACTTTATCAGCCAGAGTCCTCCATCAGTAACAAATTCAGATTTTTCTTTACGTAGTTACAGCTGTATATTCACTGTGACTAAAGAAGCAAATTATTCATCAGACACGGTTGTTATCCGGATCGACGGGGTGGATACTGACTTCAAGAATAATTCCATGACAGTTTCTCACAGTGGTTAGTTTCTATCTATCTCTATCTCTCTCTCAATCTCGATCAAAAATATATTTAAACTATATCAAAAGGTAGTCAATGGACTTCGACATGCATCCAGACAATACTCTGATCCTTAATACATGTGATATGAACAAGGATAATGTCTTGTTTCTTTTACAATTCTTAGGAAACGGAAACCAACATCTTTTTTTCCATGTGGAAATTGGTGTAAATTTAGATGTATATCTATATTTAATCAAGGGATTAATCCACAGAAATGTGGAAGAAGTGCATAATTATAGTAGTGGACATGTTTAAATTTACAAGGTATGCAAAAGTAAAGAACAAATTACAAAATCTGCAAGTCTGTCTTTATTTATCCTTCAATCAAGGGAATTAAACAAATCTCCCTAATACTTGTTTTCTGTACTGGCCGATTTCTAAACTGATCTCAAGCTGCCACCGTTCATACATACAAAAAAAAAAAGTGAATTTGACAAAGGAAGGGTATGACAAAGAAAATATTTAAACGTGTCTACCTCGGGTTATAATGATATGTTTCTGTGTCTGGAATTTTCATTGTAAATTGGTCACTGCAGGAAGACGTTAGATCACTAGAATAAATAGAAGGTATTAGCGTGCCTTTTTAAATATTTCCCTATTGAAATATAGGCGGATCAACGTCAATCGACACCAGTCACGTTACAAACCACTACTTTAGAAAATACCCTACTCTGACGTTCCAGTATGATGGGTCATACTATGACCGATATGGCGGGTTTTATGTGGCGTACTGGTCGGAACCAACAGGTAAATATAACTTCTATAAGTTACGAATTAAATAAATGATAATGTTTAATTTACTTGGCCTGTCAATAAACCTGGCTAGTAGAGTGCGAATATACATTTATCAGAAAATATTTCAAAGAATAACTTTTACTTTATTTTTCTGTAAGGGAAAAATCGCTTCATAATATTACGTTCCCTGGGTACAATTTTTCACTTGTGGAATGAAAATAATTGTATAAATATTGTGCTCGCAATAAAGATGTTTTTGCATTTGCATAGAATGCATTCGTTAAAAGCGACATGTTTTGCCTTTATTATGTATTTAAATATTTGTATAAACTAAAATCAATATAACTAAACATTGCATTGTATTTTTTTCTTATATGTGTTTAAAAATACCTAGCGATTGAATTAATATATTTCAACAAATTTATGGACTTTTTCAGTCGACGTCTGGTCTTTTCTTTGCAACAAAATGCCTTTTGGTCACTGTACTTACTTTAAAAAAATTCACCCAATCGGAACATGAAAACTATGAGCCTTATGTTATCCTTCAGTCATACTGTTCCATCTTTTCTCCCACATCTGAATACTGATGACAGATTTTTGGGTAAAAAAAGGCTTTTCGATCGCCCTGGCAAATATACTTTATGCACACTAGTTTCATATGTCATTCAGCATGAGAGTGACAAATTATATATATATATATATATATATATATATATATATATATATATATATAGATAGATAGATATAGATAGATAGATATAGAGAGAGAGAAAGAGAGAGCGATAGACAGACAGACAAAGAGATACAGACTAAATTATAAATAGACACAAAAGTGCTATCGACAGATCCTACAGGAAATGCTTGATAACTTTAACATAATTTTTAAATACGAATAAATAATAACCCGGGTTTGAAGAGGTACGGCACCCATTGCCTTACTTGTAAGCACCAACCCATATTCCATCTCGGCCATGCACACATCACCAGAAATGATGCTACACAATCGATGGTAGAGGCATTCATGAGTAGCAGTTACACCCGCATATGGATCCAGTAATTAATCTCGTTTAAGTACACAGTCACTCCGGATTCCTACGACAGGCATGGCGATGTTTGCCGTAACCCGCGGACCCGGAATACGAATAAAAATTATCTAACCTCTATGATAATATTATTTATTCGTATATATATATATTACTGTAGCGATCTCACCTCTGAAACTACTTTGTATTTCCACTTAGAAAATATATGTTATCCTTACGTAGTTTAAACTTCTGTCTTCACGTCTTTAGGCCTAATTCATAAAAGCTCCAAGCAACAACAAGTAGAAGGTTTCAAGTATCAACTTACTTTAAATAGTTGTCCACGTAAATCATGAAAATGGTCATTAAATGAAAGTGCATGGCCTGTTTTTTTTCGATGTTCATATTCGTTATTAGATGCGCACTCAATGAAAACCGGTACGTGTTTTTGGGACTGAATTAAATATGATACTACAAATTGTTTAGTTTGCTAATTTACTTCTCATCGCAATCATCATCATGGTTCAAAACGATGGAGAATTTGAGGATGAATGAATTTTAATTGGACCTGTTTTATTTAATCTGTTACCGAATTAGATTGCTAGCTTGCCTAGGCCACATAACTCACATTTGAATGCAGAAATAAACAAAATAAATAAGCAAATGTTAATAGGAAAACTCGCTATCAACACAATATATAGCTTTAAGAAGTTACACTCTGAAGGCTGTCGGATCTAATCGCTCTGTAAAGATTATATCCACAGTCCAACAATGTTAACTGTATCAATCTACGCAAGAAATGTTTTAATAAAAATACAAATCGTTTTATTTTTCGCATGAAAACAGCCAGTAATTCGACAAAAATTCATCATCTGAAGCAGGATATGTAAGAGATACATTTGTAAAAGGTCATTGTCCTAAATTATTGTAACATTTCGGAACACCTTCTCACCGATTTAATAATCTAGTCGTTGGCATAGAATGGAACAAAATCCATGTTAGTCCACCATTTTTGCATCAAAAATACATATAATAATTTAAACGTACGTTGTTTAGTAGATACAGAAAATATTTATCTAGTCAAAATTAAACAATTGTATTGAGATTCTTACACCGTTGTTTATCGTTACCTTGACGGATGGATATCATATTCAAGGCGGTTAATAACTCATCCTTTGCATACAATGTATAACACATATTTGAGCTAACTAAGCTTTTAGCTTACTTCAATAACCTGAACATTGAAAATGATGGGATAACATATGTTACACAATACACAGAAGTTTTAAATTGAAAATACAACTGTAGACGATTGACCACCGACTCTTGCACATTCCAATGCTCTATCCAGTCTACAGTCGTTTTTTTCTGCATCTGACCTTGCATAACAGTCTGAAAATACAAATTTCTTCCGTCACTCTGCTTCGAATATTAAATGACAATAAACATCTTTCCGTGAGGATTCCTCTCGTTTTTGTAGGAAGAAAGCCAATGCATGTAAGCAACTATCGTGCAACATAGAAGAGCAGTCATGTTTCTTTTTCCTTTTCCTTACATGGTTTGTGATTCGCTTCTTTAATGTTACGATTTATCGCAATTAATCTGCCCTTGTCATTTCCAGGCTTGTATAAACCGGAAGGCTTTACAGCCACCCATTATTCCAAGCAGACGTTTAGCAGATCATTCTCGTACTCAAAAGTTACAATACCGTATTTGAACACCATGTAAGTTTTCATCATCTACAGTTTTAAAACTGCCATGCATTCTGCACTGTCTTTTTCTATCTACCTATCGATCTATTGAACTTTCAATTTATTTTTATCATACATTTTACCAGCACTGTGAACATTTTTTGTGAGTGTTTGTGAACTGCATTTGCAAACAAACTTCAGAGGGCTCGAAACTAAAAAAACAAACGATCTTGACAGAGTTTTAGTGTGAATATCAGAGATGATTATCCAACCCAGTTGACTGCTTTTCCCAATATTCCTTCCTCGATAAGCAGCTCAGAAGAACATTGTTTCGTTCAACGAGACTCTCTCGTGACTCTGAGATATCAACGAAGACTGAAGGTCAGCTCAATGTCCGTATAATCGATTGTTACCCATACGTGTCACTTATTTTTTGTCGATCTCAAGTAGCGGGAAGCAATATATATCAATTTACTGTATTAACGTTCTATTTAAAGTTTCCATCATACGTGGAAGGAATCACTATGAAGCTAAGATAATTCATTCTACAACATTCCATCTTGTCCTATTGCTCTTCTGTCGTGGTCACAGCCATAAATCGTTGCATTCATAATTTTTGTTAAAGTTATTCACTTACTTATATTTCCTAAATCCCGTGATAGATTGTCATTACATTGTGGATGGAGCATTATGAAGCTAGGAGGAATAAATCTACGACATGGTTGCTAACTCCTTTTATCTTAGGTTCAAAGTAGCAGTAAAAGAAAATTTGCACTAAGGCTGTGAATATATTTTTTTCACTGGCCTATATTTTCAAAATCGTCTGAAGGTTCTCATAATATTTGGCACTGCTTATTATGAAGCTAAGATAATTAATTCTACAATTCCAGTGATATAGAGATCGTGTTTTTCGGCCCCACCATATATATATATATATATATATATATATATATATATATATATATATATATATATATATATATATATACATACATTTATAGCATCTCGAGAAGTATCGATATATACTTCCCCCAAAAGTTTTAGAACGCCCATTACGCAGTCTGCATCCATTGCATAACATATCGCATAAAAGCTGATTGAAAATTTCATTGGACGCCCATTACTCAGTCTGCATCCATTGCATAACATATCGCATAAAAGCTGATTGAAAATTTCATTGGACGCCCATTACTCAGTCTGCATCCATTGCATAACATACCGCATAAAAGCTGATTGAAAATTTCATTGGACGCCCATTACTCAGTCTGCATCCATTGCATAACATATCGCATAAAAGCTGATTGAAAATTTCATTGGACGCCCATTACTCAGTCTGCATCCATTGCATAACATATCGCATAAAAGCTGATTGAAAATTTCATTGGACGCCCATTACTCAGTCTGCATCCATTGCATAACATATCGCATAAAAGCTGATTGAAAATTTCATTGGACGCCCATTACTCAGTCTGCATCCATTGCATAACATATCGCATAAAAGCTGATTGAAAATTTCATTGGACGCCCATTACTCAGTCTGCATCCATTGCATAACATATCGCATAAAAGCTGATTGAAAATTTCATTTTAGGCTAACAAGAATATGACTCAGATAAAACTGTTACAGTAAGATTTCAACAATTTATTTCGGATTCAAAGTTCGACTAAACTTTGATGTTGACGGTGATAAAATAGTTTTAATTCCCGGTGATGGGTTAATGAAAATAGATAGTATAATAGGTTGTAATAATAATAAGATTTATAATCAGTCTGTACAAATTAGATGAAAGATAGCTCAAGAAGCTAAAGTTGAGTATAGGGACCGAGTTATAGAGAATTAAGCTGATAATAAGAAAACAGATATTGTTCCTTCAATTGGTGTATTTCGTGTGTATAAAAAAAAAAATAAAACAATTTCTAGCTTTTCTTGTGAAACATATAATCGAGCGTTTATAGTTATATTTATGACTGTTGGAGATGGTATAATTTACTTTTTTAAGTAACAATATGGGAACTTTCTTTGCTATCTATTTTAATTTTTTAAAATTCTTGTTGTTGTTTCTATGCACTTGATTATGATTGCAAACAAACACAAATGTATTATTGCAGCCGCAAGATGAATAGAATATTCAGATATCACAGATATAATATGTCCACTAATATTAAGTACAAGCTTTTGACACTGCCAGTATCATCAGGGAATATAGCTGATGCTCTTTTAGCTACCTCAAGTAAATAATTTGCAACATCCATCAAACATTTTTTCAATGTTTTAATGAATTTAACTATAGTACTTCTACCACCATCACCTCCTCACGAAGATTCTTGCATAATTTGCTACGGATAAAGCAGTATTTGTTTCAGTTATGGATATATGTGCAAACAATGAAGCTATTGTTATACATGTTTCCTTAAACAACAGTTAACCTAGCTGTAGCGTTTCCTTAACCTTTGATTCAATGTTATTAGTATTTTCTGTCCTTGTTTCAAATCTGATAAATGCCTAACTATTTGTGCCCTTTGACCTTGAGTATTATGTAGTAATTCTTTTATATTTGAATTTTTGATCCATTTGTTTCTTTTGAAATGGCATTTCTTAAATTAGGTCAAGATTTATATGAGCCAATTTTGATTTACTACTTCAACAGAATCTGTATAATCTCATAATTCCCTTCCTCTTCTGTGGTATAAAATATTGAATGGTCTCTAAATACAGTCTCACGAACGTTTGTCGCTTTCTCTTAATTGCTGATCATTTTGTTCTAGTTCTATCTTATCTAAATCTGTCACTGTTTTTCTTTGCTGACCTGTTGGTACAACTGAATTAGGAACGTCTTGATACACTCTTGCACGTTCATCTGTATCGTCTTATTGTAGTGTTTTTCATTTATTTCCTTCTCGAACAAAACCCTAAGGAAAACAATTCACTTCCACCATATGATTTATTGGATTTAATACATTTTAGTCTACCATTTTCTGAAATTGATTTCGATCTAATTCCTTGTAAAATATTAGTTTTTTAATGAAATTATAAAATCGGGTTTAATTAGTTTATAATTATCTTCATCAAAGCTAAACCACATGTATTGTTCTTTTTGTGTCAATCGACGATATATGTATAAGCTGAATATGTTTAATCATTGTCAATAAGATGTTCAAACTCAACTAAAAAAAAATTGTTTTTCTATTTCTTCTTAATAACATTGATGAAATTCTAGGAAAACTTAATGAGCAAAGAGAAGAATACTAGTGGGAATTACAAATTAAAATTGCAAATAGAGTATACAAAGAGATAATTGGTAACCATTAAACAGAAAAGGTTACTTGTTGTTTACACAAAATATAATTTCTTTCATCTTAAACTTAAAATCAGAGCTAATTAACTAAACAGAAATAGTGGATGCATCTCTACCAAATCTAGTAAGATGGTATATAAATGGAATGTAATCTAGAGGCTAGATCATATTTCAGACAACTCATTTGCTTACTTGTTTTTATCATTTTTTCATTTGTTGGTAATGACTTCAAAATTCAATCTACAATTAAAACACAATGCGATGAATTAGTTTCAAAAGACTGGTACAAATGCATTTGAGTCTGTTTGCGTTTTAGATTTTGCACTAGATTAAGCATTAATCAACGTGTATTTTCCACGTTATTCGGTGATTATGCCCCAAACATTACAGAGATCAATTTTTACCGCTCCAAAAATGAACTTAATATACTTATTAATTCAAATAGATGTAAATTAATGTATGCCCATTATTTTGACACCCATAAGGTCAATAGCTTTCTAGATTTTATTTCAGAGGCAGGTATACATACACAGTGAGTCCGCTCGTTGGCAATGGTGATCGAGTGGTACTTTTTGTGGATTCGTACAGCTCCAGTAATCTCACTTACATTAAGATTAATGATGCAGGTAAGCATATACTGAGAAATATGTTTTTATGATATAGATAAATAGACCTAGACTTTCCAAACGTTACTAAAATTGTGGTTGGTAGAAATATTAATCATAGCTGAATTAGCGACTTTTTAAATAATGCATCATATTTTTATTTCATATCAAGCTGCTGTTTACTTTTTAAAAATCTGATGTAAAAATTATATAAAAATTAGCAACACCGCTACAACATTCGTCTTCTATTAGCAACGTCTCTCTCTCTCTCTCTCTCTCTCTCTCTCTCTCTCTCCTTCTCTCTCTCTCTCTCTCTCTCTCTCTCTCTCTCTCTCTCTTTCTCTGAGTGTTAAAATTGCTAGGAAATTGTAAAGTGATGAGGCCTTGATACAATTAACCATTAACTACCAGGAATATTTCAGTCAAGACGCGTTTTTTTTGTTTGTTTTTTTTCAACGGCAGCGCACTATTTCAATACATAGTATGAAACTTCTTACATTATCAGGAAAGATTCAGCCAGTTTGACGCGTCGGACTTTGCGCAGTGAGATATATTCGAATGTGAATTGTATTTAAACGGAAAATCCGGTCTTCATTCCTGTTACCAATATAAGATTAATCCTTGTAATTCTAAATCATTTTCCCAATTTTCGAAGGTTATGCTTAAGAGATAATCAAGATAAGGACCGAAATGTAATTATTACTCGACCAAGCAATATTCGTTTGACCATATACTTAGAGAAGTATTAAGCTATCTCCCTTCCCGATCGGATGATGTGACACAGGCACATCTCCCTCAGATACAGATTGGGATGTATACGTTATCACTGGAATCTACATTCCTAAATCTGCGTCAATATTTTTGCAGTTACTAACGTTTTCAGACGTTAATGGTATTAATTGGATGGATAATTATTAAATATGTATCCAAAAGAGATTCTTTGTTGCTTAAATGGTAAATCGTTTTGTCTTGACACATAACCTGGAAAGAAAAAGGACAGAATACACAAAACTGGAAATTGGGAAATAAATGCATTAATTTATACATCGAAAATATGCAAGTAATATGAAATGCTTCTTTTCTTTGTGAACTTCATTTGATATATCGGTTTGTACGTCAACCTACGACCTACGATACTGAATCGTATTTTTGAATCCCGGTCGACACAGCAGTTGAGGATAGAACGTATCGTTGTGTATCTGCATACGTCCTTCAAAGCAGTTGATAAGCTTTATTTTTCAATGACCGCAGACATAATGGATTGTGTTATATACAACTAACAGGTAGATAATTCTGTGTTTAATAGTTTGCTGCTGTTGGTGTCTTCATGAACGGGTAACATTTCTAAACATACAAGAATAGAATATTTAACAAAATTCACCTCAGAATAAAAAAAGGAGGGAAGGAAATGAGTCAACTGGGTATTTGTAATTATTATAATTCGTTTTAGCAATCATTGTATCTATAACTACACCAATCTTATTAAAATGACGGAGATCTAAATGAAGGGAAACGAAAGAAGTTCACGTCCTGGTGGCGTTTGGAACTCCAGTTCCACTTACTTTGGGTAGCCTATGAGAAAAAGCGTTGCTATTGCTGTTCGGAATAGTTATCGTGACGATATATTCAGAATTATGTTATCAGTAGAACTATACATGCATCATTCTTGCAGACGGAATGAGACTGCTACGGTCCATTCGCCATACTGTATGTAAATGAATATTAATTTGTTGTCTAGTACACTGCTTTACTCTTCACGTTCGTAACGTTATAAAGAAGGCAGGGTACTAGACTAATGATACATAGGTCCATAGGTCCATAACGGACGTACCTTACCAACGTTTCTGTATACAGACAACGTTTTCAGAAATACGACAACTGTAACTTGATTGGTAATAAAAAAAAATGACAACAGACCGGTGCATATCAGATCAATCTAGTACAAGTAGATCTCGAGTTTAATCAGATCGTATCTACACTACAAGTATAGTGTAGATACTTTTATATTGAATCAAAAACATCTTTCTAAATGCTTCAAATACGGAATAAGCAGATATGAGCAAAATGTTGAAATATAATAAACATATTTTAATAATAAAGTGGAATCTCAGCTGCTCGGCATGCAGAGTGAAATTAATGTAATGAACAAAACATCACGGAGAAACGTAAAAAAATATAACACAATGATAAGAAGTGAAACCTTACAATTACACTGACAATTTTAGCTTAAAATAGACTCATCAGTAAAGCTTCTAAAAGCATTTTCCTATTTGTCTTGCATTGATTTCAATGTCTCCAAAAGTTCTTGCCCCTTCTCAGATCTGGATTGGGTGAAGTGTCTGTGAAACAAAGCTGCATCTTTGTCGCAGGACACGTAAGGCAGCAGCCTAGACTTATATATATGTTAATCGGTGTAGCTTGCCTACAAATAATATTGTTTTAATCCTTTTGGGTTTTATCTCACTTCCAGTACAGATATTGTAATCGTTACACGTTTTCATGTCCAGTTCATTTGGTAGTGTTAACTATGAACAGTGTTATATCACCAAATTTGTTTATATTGTACAGAAAAGAATGCTAGTAATATTTCAACTAGGTTTTACCATTAACGTATACACCATCTAAAACGAATTTGCCTCATCCTATTATCCTATTACTGTTTAACAGACTCGATTCTTGAAAGAGTCTTAGTATTTCAGGAATGTAACAAATTCGCAAAGAGTTTCAATGCATAATTCACACTTTTGCGTTGACATAAATCAGTTTCATTGATTACCTGCAGGTCTATAAAGTCTCTTTTAAATTTTCTCTATCGTGTAGATCCTAAGCTGTTATAGTGCAACAAGTGGAATACATCACTTAAATAGTTCATGTTTCCTACTGTTGTTCTTCATTTGCAGCTCAGCCTGGTCAAAAAGTAGAATTATAAAATGGTATAGGCTAGCCTCGATGTCCGTCGTCCATTCGTCAATTCTTGCGTGCGAACGCTCAAAAGGCTCCAATTCTGATCAAATTTCTTTCCGACTTTGTATGCATAACTATATCATGATGATCTCGGATGAATTTAATTATTAATGACGTGATTTTGCATATTGAGTCCATATTTCTGATCCGATTTTGATTAGACCTGGTATGTAAGCTTGTAATCATGGCGATTAGTGCGTTTATGAGCGACATTCATGAGGTGGTCTAATTTTAGGATCTGGTTAACACTGTAGAGAGGCCACATTTCTGAACAAATTTTGATCATACTTTTAATATAAGGTTATGTCATCACAATCTCGAATGAGTTCGATTATGAGCAACATCTACGGATATTAATGAGGTGATAATACATCTGATTAGCTGAGCCTGTTACCACTCTAGGTATTATTTCTAATCAGACTGCTATATACTTTAATAAGTTTGATTATTATTAACGGCACTTCTGGAATGTGAAGAGATATTAGTCTAGTACATGTAATTTCAAATAGAAACTATGTATTCAAACAGTACAGTGCATTTAGTTAATTGCCAGTTTCTTCCTCTTCTCTCTCTTCTCTCTCTCTCTCTCTCTCTCTCTCTCTCTCTCTCTCTCTCTCTCTTTCTTTATTTTCTTTATTTTTTTAAAACAAGAGAGGTACCCTATGATCAGGACAAATTAGAATCACAGATTTAGGGTCACACAGAATTGTTTCCTTTGCAAATAATTAATTAAAAGCAGAGAACAAAATTAATTTAAATTGCAAGGTGCGTACAATTAAAAAAAACAAGATATAGAAGTAACAAAAAAAACACGCGTTTTGGATTATAATGAATGAGTTGTAATACAAACTGAAAAAAGCAATATAAAAAGTAGCATTCTTAGTTTATATCAAATTCATAATATAATTATATTGTTAAGACTCGTTTGTAAAAACACATTAATTATTACAATCTCATGGATGAAGAAGTTTTCAATAAGGAGAAAAGCTGTGTGGGAATTTACTAACAATTAAATTTTAGCCTCAATACTGTATCTAATCACAACAGTTTCGTCACTTATTTAATTATAATGTAACAAAAACAGTTTGCTTTAAAAAGAATATATTTCTTTTACAAACATCATTCCTACATTTTCTATGTAAAGACCAAGAAATTCATGCTGACTGCACATATTAACTCTTTTTGTAATGCCAAGTAAGCGTAGACTCTTTAAGGATGAAGCTATGGGACCATGGTGTTAGAAGAAATACATGGGACAATACTGGTTGTATAAACAATTTTCCCTTTCTATGCCGAGAAAAAAGTGATCCTATGGTCAAGGAAAGATGCTCAATTACACCAACTTTAACAGACAATGAAGCAAATTTGAGTAAACAAAACTATTGTGTGCACTAGATGTCCCAGTAAACAACAATTGTACTTCTTTGTTGAATTAAGCGCATATATTTTAAATAAACAAAAGTATGAATTTCGTGGCTCTTTCTCGAAATAGATGTCCCTAAAACGGGGTACCAATAAACGCTACCTGAATCATCAGTTCCGCACACGCAAGGCAAAAGATAATTTTAGCATGCCGGACAAAAAGAACGAAATCGTGTACGTGCACAGTCACATTGTATGTTGGAGATAAAAGCACTAATAACAGTCTCGAAAAATTAAAAAGGGAAACATTTCATGCTGATTTTGCTGCCGATCACTTTATCCTCATTCTAGGAACTCTATCCATTGTTTGCCTCACTTCGAATCTGGTACACCGCTCAGTTAATAATGAATGACCTGATTCCTATAGGGATTTGGATAGAAAATGTGAAACGGAACGAGTTTAGTGCTAAACCTTTCATGCATTTTATGTTTTTGCAGTCTCATATAACAAGTGTGTCTGATATTGTCTTATTTCTTCGATTTAGTCATTTTTCAATTGCTTGGAAGAGTTTATTGGGAAACACGAAATATGAGTTATGCTTCCTGCTTTACCACTCATCCAAAATATAGGTACATCTGAATATATAATCACTTTCATTAAATGAAACTGCTGCAGAATCATTGTCATTTTGCTGTTACAATCTCCAGAGATTTGGGTGCATACATATGAATATTGTTAGATTTTTCACTTAAATAATCTGAACATTATGTCAACAGTTTGAATGCAGTTCCATGCGTTAAATGATGATACTGTCCTCTCAATGTGTATTCTCTTTAACCAATAAAGCGTATCAGCTTATTCACTTAGTTTGTTGTATTTAGTTATCTATCCAGTGTGGTGAATATAAGTTCCACCAGAAGCATTTCTATTCTTTACTGTTATGATCTTCTTGTGTGAGTATATATATATATATATATATATATATATATATATATATATATATATATATATATATATATATATATATTTAGATAGATAGATAGATAGATAAATAGATAGATAGATAGATAGATAGTTGGATAGTATGTGTGTGTTAATATTCTCCTTTCTTTATTCAAAGACATCAGTAGTAGCAACGTTTACTACAACAGTACAGTCACTATTGAAGTATATTGGTCCCTCACACCGTTCGCGGCCTCATTCTCAATGGACTTCACCATTTTTGCTACATATTCAGGTAAGTACACATAAATTGTTTACGCTGATTGGAACAAGAATCAACGTCTTCATGTTTCTTTTCTCAAACTGTATGGAAGTCTTAATGGAAGATTGTGAGCTTTGATTCGTATTTTCCGTAATATTGCTATTAACATTTTTAATGTAGTATATCGCATGATATTTGTTTTTGTGAACTAACAGTATTAGAGTGCGTATACCTCAATAACAATCCCACCATCCGTCCCTTTATACTTTACATTTAATGATTGTGTAGATGACATGACAGGATAGTGTGTGCGCAAGCAATTGACATCTTTTAGTAATGAATCATCAAAATGTTGGCAGAGATTAATCATTTTAACGTCTAGCAAACCCAGAAATTAAAACATCGTATAGCCGGTATTTGTATTTCTGGGTTCACATTTTCAGGGGTTTGTTTCAAACGAATTTTGCAACCTTTGCATGATATTGCATTCCGATATTTCGAACCTACCTACCTACTTACCTACCTGCACAATCAATATGTTGTTGTTCCTGTTTGTTTGTTTGTTTGTTTTTTTTTCTCGGTTCCCCAAAGTACCTCGTGCAATGCGAATACAAATTTAACGCATCAAGAACTGAATACAGATATAGGCCATCAACTGAAAATGGCTGCAACCACTAAAATGAAAATATGGAATTGCAGAACGAAGACAAACTGTCAGATCTTAATCGAGAAACATTTGTGATAGCGGTCAGATCTACAATCCGCGGTAATTTTCTGCTGCGAGATTATATTACAATATTTGCTGTAATAAGATATGTAAAAAGATCTGTGTTATATAATTGGGATACCCTGGATACCTGTGACATTTTACAAAGATAATACCAGTAGATGCTATTCATAAGAAAAGATCAACGATGTTTATTCTGTACGAGTTGTATACGAAATGCTAAATTGCGAGGTACAACGACACAGAAAATTTCATTCAGTAGTCCGCAAATCTATGTTTGCCCTTTGCGTCTGCGTAAGTATTGTATGTATATATGTTAGATTAAATATTTTATTTCAGTTCCCCAACGTACCCTGTGCAATGCGAACGAACCTTTAACCGCGTCAAGAACTGAATACAGATATACACAGTCACCTGGATATGGTTTGGGATGGTATTGGAAATCAAGGTATGATTTGTCTTTTGGACATTTCGTTCTTGCATACAATTCAATACGTTATACGTTCCTAATGGAAAAATCCTCTTTCATAAGTATTTTATTTCTTCAAACAGTAACTATCTAATATAGTTAACCCTGCACTTTCACCACAGTTGCAGCTGTTGTGTATATTTGTAAACATTTGCACAAGTACAAAAGCAAGTTTCCAAACTTTTTATATAGATGTTTAATAGAACATGACCTAATTTGCGTAGTTAAATATATATGCTTTTGCTCGTGAAATATTTTATGTTATAAGTGGATAGTGTCTATGCCAAGATAAACGATTCGATAATAATAATAATAATAATAATAATAATAATAATAATAGTGTTTTTGGTTGTGGTTGTAGTAGTACTGGTAATGTTGATGGTTTAGGCAGTAGTAGTATTAGTAATAATGGCAATGGCTGTGGTAGTAGTAATGATAATGATGTTTGTGGTGGTGCTGATGGTAGCAATAAGGGTGGTGGTGATGTTATTAGTAATAATAATAATGGTGGTAGTCGGGATGCAAGTGCTAGCAGTGGTAATGTGGAGGTGGTGGTAGTAGTAGTAAAGATAATGGGGCTGGTAATGGTGTTAACAGTAGTATTAACAGTACGCAGATTCAGACTCAATATCATCCCGATGAGTATCAGATTCCTTGAATAAAAAAAAGTTCATGTTGATAGATTTTATAGAGATATTTTATTTTGCTACAAATACATTGTCGCAAGCCACATAAGACAATCCGCTAGGGTCCTTTATCAGTAGTGGTTGCATGCGCTGAGATTTCATCGTTTCTCTTGAATATGCATAAGCCTGCTTAACCAATCACTGCAAACGGGAGTATAAATTTCTCTCCATTGTGAACTAACATGACCTTTTACGCTGCTTGAATGAACCAATTAAGTTTCACTTCCAAATGCAGTCACTTATCAATCAATTAAACAAGTACTTTAATTGATATGTAGGAGATGGTTATCTTGTGTTGTTTATACGTACTGAAAAACGTGAAAATCTCAGCACAGGCAGCCACGGGTGATATAGGAGAGTAACGGATTGTAATTCGTGGCATGTGACGATGTTACCAATATAAAGACATGTAAAGAAACTGTTTAAGATATATAACGCATACATCCATACATACATACAGTAACTAAAATCGCCATTAGGTTGACCAAAGTGACCCAACCGCTTGCTTAAAGTGTTTGCAAGGGCATTATCATATATTTGGTTTCCCATAACGATTTGATATAACATTTTATTATTAAGTCTATCAGCTACTTAGTCATAAATTACAAGTTCCTGAATGTCTGTGTTTAGCATGTAATTATTTACAATCAGAAATTATATCAGCGTCATTTCTGCCAAACAGATTCTTCCTTGACTGCAATATTGTGTCATATTATCTTTTGCTCACGGTAAATATTGCATGCCTTATAGGGACAAACATTTAGTAAATATCGAACATACGAAATTCAAATAGCATATTACCTATTGGTCCAATGTGTGGCGGTATAGCAACCATTGTTAACAGCATAGAAAGTCTAGATCCATTCCCAATCACCTAATTTTTACTCTAAAGCCACCCATCTACTTTTTGGACCCATATGTTGCTGTTCTGGTCTGAACCAATTTGCTGAATACTCTAATTTAAAGACTTTCATCTAAACTTCGACCTTTGGCCAGAACATCTTAATTTTATAATTTTATACCATATTTATGAAAATTATTAACTGATATTTTTTTTTAATTGACTAAAAACCATATTTAAAGCATTTTCTCCCACATTTGTAACATTTAGTGTTTTGATCTATAATTTCTTAAAACATAATACCAACCCACCCTATTCTCCAATCATTATGACTTCTTATTCCCAATTTTACCACAGACATTTCAGATATCCTTATCTGAACCTGATGTATCACATTATTCAAAACAAAAACGAAGAATAAAATGCCAGTACGTCAAGGCTCATGCCACGTCTGACCCGGAGCGAATTGACGGATCAGCTGGGATGGGGATGTGGAGGACTGGCATTTATATCCCCAATTTTCTTCTTTTCAAATGCACTTTGCACTAAATGCAAATTTTGAAAATTAAAACAAAACATTTAAAAAAATAAAAAATTGACATGATAAATACAGACTTCAAAAATTAATTTGGAAAACCAAGAGGTCAAAGATTAAAACCCAGGGCGTCGCGTAGCGAAGTGCAGAATGGGGTCGTTATATTCCCCAATTGTATTAGTTTTTTTAAAATTCTCCATTCAGTGAACACAAATTCACTATACATTGAATACAAATTGGATACATTTAAGAAGCAAAGCTAGAGACACTAAATACCGCAACAATAAGTTTTTAAAAAACAACATGAACCAAGCCATAGCGAGTCGAAACTCCACCCCATTTAGCGACAGCAGGGTGGTGTGTGTGTGTGGGGGGGGCTTTATATCTCCCAATTTTGTTCTTTCTAAATTCACTATGCAGTGTATACAAATTCACCATACAATAAAAAATAATTCTGTACATTCAAAAGCAACTAGGAAAGACAGAATACAAACCAGGGGTATATAAAATATTTGCTATTGTTCTTAATTTCAAGTATAAAGACCCGAAAAGTTAATGCGAAAGATAAAAGCCAAAGAGTCGAGTCTCCACTTCCCCTCCTAGAGCAAGCGGAGTGCCGCGAGAAGGTGGGTATTTATATGCCCCAATTGTATTATTTTAAAATTCTGTAAATCCAATTAAACTATGAAATAAGAAATTATAAATAAATAATGGCTGTTTTATGCATCTGTTTATAAAGGAATTGCAAATAAATTTATTAAGATAACAAAAACATGTTTCGGAGAAAAATTACTATTGTATGTACAAACCAATAAACATTGTATATAATTACACCTTAGAATTTGATAATGTTCAATGAACATATATGGAACAGTATGTTATGAATTTTGGCAACATCAATTAAACTTGGCAGCATGGATAGCAGCATAAAATTGTGGAATATCGTATTGACATTTATCAGATAAAAGTATACAGAGTTAGTATAATCAGTATATAGGTTTCATATTTTACAATATAAAAAAATATGTCTGAATGATCAATACTATTACCAGCTGATCAAGTATTTAATCTCATAAGCAATAAGACTATAAAACAATTTAAGATAATTAGGAATAACTTTAACATTCCTCAAAAGTATGACTGGATATACCTTAAAGGAAAGAATTTAGCTATTATTAACGAGCCTAGAGCCAATTACCAAATAAAGCAGGAAATGACTGATGATTAAACAAGTATAAAGCAAAGATACCAAGCAGACAAATGATGGAATAGTGGATGCTGGATACGATACAGTCATGAGCAATACAACTTTCAGACAACATCGGAATAATTAATAGAATCTTTTATTTACTTCAACAAGATAGCAACAGGCGAACATATGAAGGTATAAAACGTGTAAAAAAGAGCATTTGTCCTTGGTATTTGATTCCACCGATTAATTTCCTTCTTTTTTTCCAACCTAAAAGCTTTAGAAAATCAGTTCCACCCTTTTGCATAGCTATAACGTCAGGTGATAACAGTTTGCTAAGATCACCAATGTAAGAAATTTCAATATTATATTCGTATTCATATGTGTCTGTTTGTAAAGAATAGGCTGTTGATATTTTTAATGCTCAAATTACCTTTAATTAATTGAAATTGTTAATATTGTTTATATTTATCAGCCAAAGCTTGTTCTATAAAATTTAAGATTGTAAATTTTTTTGTTGAAAAAATATAATTATTTAATTATATTTCGATATGATCAAATTGTTTAGTGTATTTATGATCATCTCTTGTATAATCTTCATCTTTTATCGTAAAGGTAATCAAGTTCTTCAAAGTATTTTAATTCAGCTCTTCCGCCTTCTGCCATTATATACTTTTTAAATGGATACAACTTAATTTGAAAATGAATTAGGTCTCTCGGAAAATAGAGTGGAAAATAATACACCATACTTAAATGAAGACGTTATAAGGGCAGCCTGCAAACAGGAAATTAGCAACTTAGTATGGTAAATGGGACATACAAGGCATATGTGGTAAACATTTGATTCATAAGGAGTTGGCTCAAACATATTCAAAACAAATAAAGAAAACATATACAATTTGTTTAAATGCTATATCAGACAATAGTGCAATGTCATTGTCAGATGTAATGATACAAGAAAATAACATATTTCTTGAGTAAACTTTTTCTAATTAATAAATTAAAGAAAGAGATGAAAGGAGACTGCTTAACAACAAACAGAATTATATACTTTTCTGGCTTTTTACCTTTTAGGTTATGATTACTTATTTCAGCATTGCTTGTCCGCTTGATCACCTAAATTTAATTTGAAAATCCAAGATAAAACAAGGACGTAATTTATAGTAACGATTTTACGAAAGGCTTCAAGCAGAAGCCTAGTACGTTAGAACTATGAATTGAAGATATTTTGTAAGTTTATAAAATACATTACTTGAAACAGGACGTCAGGAATCTTAAACAGGATTTGCGTAATGTGAAAAAAATGAATATCTCTTTAGGAAAGCAGTCATTTCGTTCCAAGTTAAAAGGAAGGTGGCGAGGAAAAAACTGAAGGATCGGTGATGTCTTTCTAAATCACCAGAGAGGTAAGTTCACAAAAGAGAAAAGATCCACGTAGAATTGAACTTAGAAAACATAGAAAAATCCTGGAAACCGTTCACAAGAATTTAAAACAGCCAAAGCAGAAAGGTAAAAAAAAAAACACAAATTAAACTGAGTGGCAATGAATGCAAATAGTCAAGCAATCACGATTTACATGGCGTTGGTTTAAAAGGATACAGCATATATTTTTGTATAGATAGTGTAGTTGTCACTATACAAAGATGTGTTCGTATATTGTGTTTTTAAAAAGACCCATAAAAAGGACTAATAAAGCTTACTTACGTTACTACAGCGAAACCAGAATATTAAGAGTCATGCTAACAGGACTAAAAAAAAAATCCATTTCCAAAAATGTTATGGAGGAATTATATAGTTCACAGATTAACTATACAGATAATAGCGTGACTAACCAGTTAATAGACTAACAAGAAAAAGTTAATAAATGCAGATTAATAAATGGCAAGGGAAACATACAACATTATTAACACTATGTATCATGCAGATTCAACTCCTACAGTAAGTTACAGTATGCTTTTTATTAGGATTTTTATTTTCAAAATAGATTCGCCAACTAATATGGGTATAGAAGAAGTAATACAATTGGGTATTCCTATTTATTTGAGTCAGTTTACGATTGACCATCTAATAACACAAGGACTACTACCAGGCAAAATAATTGATAAGTCAGTTAATACTTCAAATGGTAGTGAAATTACCTAAAGGCCATTGAATTTAACTGAAATAAATGAATTATTTAGTTAAAGAGATAGAAACTTACC
Source organism: Margaritifera margaritifera (assembly GCA_029931535.1). Classification (NCBI taxonomy): domain Eukaryota; kingdom Metazoa; phylum Mollusca; class Bivalvia; order Unionida; family Margaritiferidae; genus Margaritifera; species Margaritifera margaritifera. The sequence continues at coordinate 181,632 of JAQPZY010000482.1, forward strand.
AAGGTGTAATATAAAAGCATAAAACTGCATATATATTTGTTAACGGGTAGAGGTTGGTATGGCAAGTCTTTACGTTGGAATGGGTGTTCCCGCTGTTAGTTTAAGAGGTGCAGGATTACAAGGACTTGTTCCGTTAGATTTTACAGGGTTTGGTGCAAATTTACTAGGGTTTCATGCAAACGCTTTTAAAGAGAAGTTAGTATAAAATAAATTTGTAAACCATAGCGAGCTTGAAATATCTGCTAGAAGTAAGTTGAACAGAATTGATGAAATGGTTAGAAAAGCAAAAACCGATGATGAAATAAGTCATGATGGATTTAATATGATAGATACTGAATGCAACAAATCTTTGCAAGGACGTAGCGGCAAAGAGTCATGGAAGCCGAAGTAGGACAGCAGGTCCATTAAGGATGCATTCTCCTTACATAAATGGAAATATCCGTTATGGCAAATCCTACCTACATTACTATGGAAAGACAGTCCGAGAAAGAAATATATCTTTCAAATCCCATTGATAACAGGGATAGTAAACTATACATTTCATTTCAGAGAATAGGTTTTGTGGTTGGTTACTACAATATTTTATATGATAAAAAAACAGCAACGATATATTATGCCATGTCGATACCTGATAGCTTATATAATCTTGAAATGTACCTGAAAAAATTCAAACACGGAATGACTGCTAATAGCGACAAGAAAGGTATAGATATTGAATGTCAGAAACATAGCTCTAAACTTGTAATAACCTCCAGTAATAATTACATAGTGTATATAACTAACTGCAGCGCTAAATTACAAGGATGTAAGAATCACAGACCTAAAAATACATCCACCTAATCAAATATATTTTGTGGGCTTTTGAAGTGTAAAAACCTGTATCATTTCCATAATCAAATAAACCACACGACGAATTACTGTAACGGCTAATAGTGTACTCTATTAGAGTCGCTACATCATTATGACGTATTTCACGGTTATTTCATCTCACAAGATGTTGATAGTCCATATAAACAATATGGTAACTCGGCTTTAGCAATAGATTACTTTTTAACTGGCGTATGTGTTTTAAAAAAGATATCGTTCTTTGACATAGATGATAGATTGGAATCTATTCATATGCCCTTTGTCTTTTCCCTTGACCTACATGGGCCAATTAGAACAGAAAGCTGTAAGTGACTCTGGGAGTAAAGTTGGTACATACATAAATATAAAACAAAGAAGAATGACTATATGTTATCCAAAATCTCAAGGATCTATTATCTCAAAATGTGCATGCGATTTTAAATGATGTAAACTATAACAAACTCAAAGAATGCGTCGAAGCAACTACAATTATTTACCATGATGCAGCAAATCCAATGAAACAGTGGATAGAAACCGAAACCTAGTTGTGACATCTCCAAGGATACTTCCTAAAGGTCAGTCTTGGTTCGACCGAGATTGTATAGCCGCTAAAAGTAAAGTCTTAATATATCTAAGACAGGCCAGAATACAAGGTACAACTGAATCACTTAAAGATTATAAATTCTATAGAAATACGTACAAATCTCTTATAAGAACTAAGCGAACGTAATATGAATTTCGAACAAATAAATAGCCTTTTGTCTGCATTATATTCTAAAAACACACACCTTTTCTGGCGCGTTGTAAAGAATCCGAGTACTCGTGCACAAAGCAGTATGACATCTGCAACTTGGTATGAATATTTTTCAGAAATATTTAATTCTTCAGTTTCTGCTGACCGGTTAGAGGAAAATTAAAATAGTTCATGATGCTCTAGATTGAATAATCACTGAAGAGGTAGTTCGCCTAGCACTGAGGAAAGCTGAGGGAGTAGATGCTTTATCCAGCAATTTGTTTATATGTGCTGGCAACATAATTGCATCAATATTAACACTATTATTTAATTGACTATTCGATATTGGATATTATCCAGAATATTGGTCAACGGCTATCATTATACCAATTCTGAAGAAAGAGGATGCAAATGAACCCTCCAACTATAGAGGGCATTAGTTTATTATCTGTAATAAGCAAAGTATTTACATCGAATTTAAATAATATCATAAATGAATGGGTGGAAATAATAAATTACTTAGCGAAAAACAAGCCGATTTTAGAGCAGATCATTCTATAGTAGAGAATATGTTTATATTATATACATTAATCTGTAAATATTTAAGAAAACAAAGGAGTATATTCTATGCTGTGTTTATCAAGTATGAAAAAGTTGTTGATATGGTATAGATATGTTTAGTGTACCAAAAGCTAGTTAGTGAAAATATTAGTGGGAAAATGGTAAGAATTATTAAGGCAATTTATAATGATGTAAAAGCATGTGTTAAGTCCAACACTTGTATTACTGATGTGTTTAATTGGCATATCGGTGTTCTCAAAGGTTGTGTTTATCGCCTTTACTTTTTTCTTTCTTTTTTGAACGATCTGAAACCCTTCTCAGCTGACGGAAACAGTGGAGTTTCGATTTCAGTAGAAACCTTAGAACTATTCTTACTGTCGTATGTAGGCGATTTAACTTTCTTTGCTGACACTGCCCACCAGTTACAAAATATGCCCAATAGACCTGCGTACATATTTCTTAAAGTGGAAATTAAAAGTGAATATGGAAAAAATAAAAGTGATTGTATTACCCAGAGATGGCTATCTCAGACGTTGTCTAAAGTGGTAATATGGCCCTACAGAGTAAAGATTGAATTATATTACAAATATCTAGGATGAATATTTTTTTCAAACAAACTCCTGGTATATGTGCCAGAAAACTCTATCTTTGCAAGCATTGAATGCTATGCATATTTTGAAGCAAAGTCTTTCAAAATTCGGCAAAATACTGTAACTGAATTGACTCGAAGATAGCTCCCTATTCTTAACTATGGGGCTGAGGTTTTTGGGGTTTTATGATGCCAATGATATTGAAAAAGTTCTTTGTCATTTTTGTCAATATATTCTTGGTATATCTAAGTCTACTCGAAATGCATTCGTATGTAATAAATTAGGAACAATTAGTATGCAGGAATATACGATATAAACGTATTTGGAAATGCTGGCTTAGAATTCTAAAATACAAGAAGACAGATATCCTAAACAATGTTACAATTTGCAACTAAGGTGTGACGCAAAATTGTGATTCCTGGACTAACATGTTAAAAAGCTTATATTTAAGTATGGATTTGGCAATGTTCGGTGTAGTCGGGGCGTAAATGATGAAAATAACTTTCTGAGGACTGTTTAGTCAGAGATATGAAGATATTTTTAAATACAAACTTCAGGATGCGAATAATCAATGGAAAGACTGCGTTTCTATAGGTGATTGCGAATATAATTCACTTGTCAAAGATATCTAGAATTGTTAGGAGATAGAGTTTTGTTACATAATCGCAATGCTTGGAGAGGGTAACTTGCAAATCAGAGGTAATACAAAAGAACAGAAATATATGAAAATATTTGCTATGAAGAAAGACTGTGTCAAATTTGTAAAGTTAACATCGAAAATGAATTTCATTTTATTACTGCTTGTCTGATATATGGAGAATTATTAAGAAAATGTTTACCTACCTTTGTATAAAAAAAATCCAACTTGACAAATATTTAGGACTTGTATACAAAATGATACTAGAAAAATTCCGACGATTAATTTAACAATGTTTACTATAAAAGCCTAAAAGATTAGAGAAACCGTTTTTTTCTCATTAACTCCTGCTACCATAGATTCAAGATCAATATCACAAACTTCTGTTTGCTCCATACAAGCTTTAGGGTTCTCTTTAATTTATAGTGTGTGATTACTGTCTAAAATATATTTGTATTTCACCCAATTAGAAAAAAACAGTAATGATTAATTGCATGTATAACACTTCCAATAGATACGATGTTCTTCTGTTTCACTCTGAAACATCTTTTGCACCGCATGATGTATGGATATGTATCATGGGCCAATGACCTGTATTAGAAATAAACACTATTATTTTTTTTATTACAAATTCAACAATAGACTCAGTTTCAAACACATTTAACGTATAATTTGTGCCATTTTATAGAATATAAATTTGTACATATAAGTACAACATTCTTCTTTCGGCACCCGACTATCAAAAGATTTGTCATATTTCTTCCATTTTATTAGTGCATATTTTATACTGTTCATTTTCTTTTCTTTTCTTTTTCCTTTTTTTTTTTCTAGTTTGTTTAATTTTCTCAATCTTATAGAGGTCATCTTGCTTGTCGTATAGATATAGCTCCTTTTGGTAAAATATTTCCTCAATGTGTTCTCCATTAAGGTCTTCTAATTTATATAATACGGGGTTCTCCTAGAAAAAATTATTTATCATAAACACCTTCTCCCGTAAATTAGGAAGATAGTCTTTAGACAAAATAGGCTTGTATTTTGGATCCTGCAATTTCCCATCCTTGTTATATTTCGGCATTCCATAGGAATCTATTCACAAGTTATGCAAATAAGTTAATACTACTTTTGTCCTGTTGCTATGATTTATTCCTCCTTTTGGCGACATCTATATAGACCTGTGATATGGTCAACCTAGTATCCATTACAAAAATGTTTGGTAATATATCTAACCCATATTTTGATTTTTATTTTACAGCCACAATACTTGCACGTTATAGTCGTAAGAGTTCAATTAAATCTTTCCACTGGCAAACGCTTGTGAGTAAGTGGAAAAGTATTCAGTATTTTCTTTCTCCAAAAAATTCCCTTTCCTTCATTGAACCGTATGTTTATAGTGTTCTCTCTTCAACTATTTCTCTAAAAAGCGTCCTGTCTCTCATCTCCGTTCTTCTGTTTTACTTTCTTGCCCAGGGTGTACTTAGAGAAGACATCTATTACTGACAATATATTATACTATATATATATATAGTATATATATATATATATATATTATATATATACTTTAAATACATACATACATACATACATACATACATACATACATAATTCATCTACATGACTAACATAAACACTTCTACATTTAAATCTTGTTTTCGCCTTGCCTGTGCAATGTGTAAGCAGACTGTTTTTATCAATCAATCTTTATGTTCAAAATTAAGTATTGGTCATTGCCCGTCCTTTACATAGCAACTTATATCGTTTTAGTTTTGTTATTTTATTTTATTTTATTTTATTTATTATTTACCGTGTGGTAATTTTTGATTTGGTTTGTCTGCAGTTAGCTTTCAGGAACCTAGAGTAGTATTCAATTATATATGCAAAATAGTTTAGGCGCATACGGGTTTCGATCCTTAGAGCGATGTATCACTCAGTCAATAATTAACACTATAATTTCTAGTCTCTATGACGATAGATTTTCACTACACGGCATTTAACTAATGGATTTCAATAACTTCTTAAATTAATAATATCGGAGGTACAATCAATAATTATCTCATCGAGATTTTTAATTATCCATTGCTATAAATTCATACAGTGTGAACCACGACGGAATGGGGCAATATATAATAGCTATTGTAATTCGTTTGAAATAAATATTATTTACTAATGGCATCTATGTAAGTACTAACATGAAAAATTTAAAGAATGTAATTTTAATTTTCTAGAGTTAATTAATATCTTTATTCCAGCCTGGGTCTACACATGTTTTAACTATCGGCCTAATAAGTAAAAAGAGTCAAAGTTGGCAAATGTTTAAGTATAGTTTCAATATACAACTCAATGTCATTCTGCCAAGAGAGGACAGGTTAATATATAATAACTTTTGTGAATTTTCAGACTTTTTTTATGAAAGTGGTTAAAACGGCTGTCTTTTGTGGTAAATTAATTGGCTTGAACTTAGCTTTTAAGTTGGATAAATATCACTAATCATCTACTTTTTCATCAAAATCAGACAGATCGATAGAACCAATGTCTACATTTCAATCTCGGGGAAAACCGATCGATAAATCAATGCGCTTAATATCTTATATAGCTACTTACTAGTACATTCGCTGCAAATGGAATTTGAAAAGAGTAATAATGTGATGTGCTTATTTTCTAAAACCACGCTAGTAGTAAACAGATAAATTAAACAAATCACTTGTATTTAAAGCTTCATTGAAATGCATTAAGATGTCATCAACTCATCTCGTTCTTTTTCTTAAGATCATTGTATCACTACACTTAAATATAAATTCGTGGTGTGTAACAACACAGCAGATGGAACCACTATTCAAAATATTATTACCAAAGTGGTTAACATTCACGAAGGCCCCTTATAGCATTCTGATAAATTCTCAACCACCAGTTCATGTTAAACAAGCTATATATTTTATTAAACACACATGATCGAACACGGTCCTCAGTCAATAACAATGTCCGAATTTTGCTTTATTATAGTTACAGCTGTTACATTCACCTTGGACTACCCAAACTACAATATTCTGAATGACACGATTGTCATCCGGATTGACGGTGGTGGATAATAACTTCAAAAATATTTCCATGACCGTGTCTCATAAGTGGTTAGTCTCTCTCTCTCTCTCTCTCTTATCTCTCGCTAAACAAGTATTACTCAAAAGGTTAGTCAATGCACTTGCAAACATGCATTCCCAGACCCAATATGTATATCCCTGGGACACAATATGTACATCCCTGCCAGCCCTTACCTAAAACTGGTTCTAAGAGCTGAGCATAAAAATCAGGTTAAATAATTTGGTTTCTACTATTATTTGTTACATGCAGCTGATATAGGAGTCTAACGTTTTAGCGATTTTGTCATTAAAACTATACTATTACTAATCCAAAAAAAAAAACAACAAACAATGACGTAAATCGTATGTTATTTATTGTAAATAAAACTAAATTTCCTGAACCATGACTTCTTTTTACAATAATTGAAAGAAATAAATGGAAACCAACACATTTTGATATATCAAAAAGGATATACATTAGAGATATGTGTCTAAAATAGTTTAGTCGACAAATACTTTGAAGTAGTTCAGAATAGTATTCACTGCACATGTTTTAATTTTACCAAAGGTATTGTCAAAAATTAAACAACATATTGTAAAAAAAAAAACACCAATCTGCAAATCTATCTTTATTCTTTTAAACAGTAGGATTAAAATGTATATCTGCTAATTGTTTTTTACATTACCCAATTTCTAAAACTGGTCTGACACTGCCAGTATGCCATTACTAGAGAAAAGGGAAAGTTGGAATCTCAGAAAGGATATTTATTAACAAAATAATATCCTTAAATTTGTTTCTCTATGGTTATAAATCGAACTTTATAAGCACTGGACCAATATTATGCCTTTTTAAACATTTCTGTATTTCAAATTTAGGGCGGATCAACGTCAATCTGACACTAGTCGCAAGACATACCACTACTACAAAATATCCATCTCTGACGTTCCAATTTGATGGGTCATACTTATGACCGATATGGAGGGTTTTATAGTTGCGTACTGGTCGGAAACCAGAAAGGTAAATATAACTTTCATAATTAACGAACTTATTAAATGATTAAGTTTAATTTACTTGGGCCTCAACAATTACAGTACAAATAAATTAAGCCTATTAGAGTGCGACTTTTATCAGAAAAGATTTTTTTTAAATATTTTCTTTTTTTAAACAGACACAATTAGCCTTTACTCCTCTATGTATAAGCTTTTCTTTAAAGAAATTCTTTCGTGCATTGGTATGATCTGAAGTTTTTGCTGACTCTTTTTTAAATTCAGCCTACTTGTCATTTTTTCAAGGAAAAATAATGATATAAATATTGAACTCATATTCAAAGATTTTTTTTACATTTGTTTAGAATGCATTCGTTACAACGACATGTTTTCTGTTTAGTATATGTTGAAAGATTTGTATGAACACGCTGAAAAGAATATAATTAAATATTACATTGAATTTTTCTCTTAAGTTTTTCAATCTATGTAGCAACTGAATTAATACATTCCAAAAGGTTTATAGATTTTTTTCCAATTGACTTCTGATCTTTTACTGTGTACCAAGATGCCTTTAATGATAAGCTGTAATATTTACAGAAGAACCCCATTATCCCAGGCACTCTAATTTTGAACCTACTCTCATGACCTACTTGGTAAAATCAATCTGCCCGTATGTATGTTATATTTACCAAGCACTTTAAAACAAAAATGTTTCAAGCATCAATTTATTTAAAATTAGTTTTCCTCATAAGTCGTGCAAATGATCATTTACTGAACTTGCATGACCTGTTTATATTCGATGTTCAGTGACACTCATACACGTACACTCCATGACAAAGTCGGTAAACATTTTTTAGGAATTGAATTAAATCTAAAACTAAACATACATCCATTAACTACTTCAAATGATATCACACTCAAATAGCCATGTTTTGTAAAAAAAACCGAACGGTAAATGCGCGACGAGAGGACTTCCTTGCGTACGCTCGAGAACGACAATTGAAAAATTTATTATTGCAAACCGAAATTAGGATGATTGGAGTTCAGCGTCGGTTAAAAAATTTGTCAGCAAGCTTGCCAGACCATATAATTCATGTTTAAAAAGCAGAAAGAAACAAAATAAATCGTGCATAATTCAAACAGGAACACTAGCAAACAACAACATCTTTAATTTACAGATATCACGTTCTGAAATCTAATCGAATCTCGACCTCTCTGTGATGGTTCAATTCCGCAAACGTGAAATGTTTCAACGAACAAAAAAAATCGTGTCATATTTGTGTATCAAAACAATAAAAATTCACAATTTGAAACACATATCAAGGAGATAAATTTGTAAAGGTTCACTTGTCCTAAATTATTGTAAAGTGTTGGAATCTCTATTGAGCGATGTTAAAAATCCATCTGTTGATGATATAATGTGAAAACAAACCCATGCAAGTCTGCCATATTTGCAAAACAACTATATTCGTATAATAACACAAATCTGCTTTTATGATTAGATATAAGAAACAATGTATCTAGATAAGTAAAAAACAATTTGTATTTTCACTTCTTACACCGTTGTTTACCTTTACCAAATCACGTATCAATAATCATATTTAAGACGGTGAACTCGTTCTTTCCCCTACTATTTTGTGCCCATTATTTTGAGCGAAAAAAAAAGTTATACTTCAATAACCTAAATATTCAAAACGGTCCTGCTAGCATATGATACAAATTGGGCAGAAATTTCAAATTTATATTAACCGACGATAAGATGGTTGACCAACTACTCTATACCCGTTCCAACGCGCTATCCAAGACTCGAATTCGTAATGGCTCTGTAATCTTTCTTTGTATACCAGTTTGAGTATGCTAAGTTTCTTCCGTCACCTCTACTTCTTATTTCCACCTGCAGGTAATCACATAGTAACTTCTGAATATATGCAATCCGTTTCTAATAGTTAAATTACAATTGGAAAAGCGTAACTATTAACTTACAGCATTTGCAAAATTTGGATATGGAAAGTGTATTAGATAATAGTATATATAATTCGATTCTGTATCGTTCCATGCTCGTTCCTCTCGGTCTTGAAGCACGAAAAATTGATGTATGTTTTCAAATAATGTTTCAACATAGAAGACTTATATTGCTATTCCTCGGACCTTTCTGACTGCAGGGGCTTGTGCTTCACTTTTTTAAAAATATGATACATACGCCTGCGTGTTATACATTTTTTGTAATTATTTCAACCCATCCCACCTTTTGTGATTTTGCAGGATTGATTACACCAGAAAGCTATTCCAGCCTACCATTTATAACAAGATCGTCGTTTAACACGAGCGATCTCATACTCAAAAGTTTCATCACCGTACATTTTAAACACCGAGAAAGTTTTCGATTCATATACACATATAAAAGCTTCTTTATATCTTGGTATGACTTTCTTAATCTATCTCGTCGATCTATCAATCTTAATGTTTCCATTTTTATCAATATAAAGAGTCGTGAATTTGTTTCGTAAGAGTTTGTGAACATTACAAAAATCGCAGCCAACAATAAGAGGGCGTGAAACTGGAAAATAAACAGAGAGATTTTGTAGCGCTGAAACATCGTGAAATTGATAAACCAGTTCACCGCATTCCATTATGTTTTATTGGAGGTTAGTAGCTCAGAGGAACCCATTATCGTTCAATTAAACCCCCACGATAGACTCTGAGAGATCTACTAAAATTGAACGTCTGGTAAAGATCTGTACAATTGATTATTTTACAAGTTCTGTACAATTGATTATGTACATATAAGTGTCGCACATTCATGATCTATTCCACACCAATAGTGAAGACCAGATATAGGACTCACTCTCCGGTGCGGAAGCGTGCTATAATGATAGAGATAGTAAATATCTTCAAATAATACATAACTAGTAAAAAAAATTGGTAGATCCAAACTGTGGATTAGTATCTATTGTTTATAAATCATCTGTCTAAAAAATTTCTGCACATTGAATACTTCAACATGTTTTATTTCCTCGTTTCTTAACTATTATACTTAAAGTTCAGTTGGTTAAATTTAGACGTTATTTTAAGCCATCGTGAAAAATTGCCCATTTACGGTATATGATCTATCGCCATATTCATTTTAAATATATATTAATGAAATTATTCCTTATATGTGCA